>JAUJPK010002228.1:0-107153 GCA_032270525.1 Callophyllis flabellulata | reverse complement strand
TAAATCATAACACTCCGAAATCAGGACTTTTCCACATTTTCCGACAAGGAAAGTCGGAAACTCCTTAAGAATTACCTGAGTCATCCGATCAGTTACACGAGATAGGGGTATGGGACCTCTGTCAGTTCTCAAAGTACGTCTGTTGAAAGGAGTTTGTTCATGGGTCTAAGGATTAATACGAATATTGCCTCGCAAGAGGTCCAGCGGAATCTCCGGGTGAATTCTGCTGAGCAAGAAGTTGAGTTTGCCCGATTAAGTTCCGGTAAGCGGATTACGAAGTCTGCTGATGATGCGGCCGGCTTGGCGATCGCCAAGAAACTAGAAGCATCGACGAAAGGCATGCGAATGGCGACTCGAAACGCCAACGATGCCATCTCACTCGTGCAAGTGGCCGAAGGGGGTCTGAACGAGTCCACAAACATTCTGACTCGTCTGCGTGAACTTTCAGTTCAAGCAGCATCAGATACAGTGGGTGAACAAGAACGTGGGTTCTTGAACATGGAGTACCAACAGCTCACGCAAGAGTTAGATCGTATCGCCGTGACGACTAACTTCAACGGCCGTTCACTCTTGAAGGGTGAAGGCGACCAACTTGATTTCCAAGTAGGTGCATTCGGCGGTGAAATGAATCAAATCCAATTTGATTCGTCACAAACCGACGCCACTATCGAAAGTTTGGGTGTCGACGGTACAAGTATTACAGATAAGTCCGAGGCTTCCAGTAACCTCGAGCGAATCGACCAGGCCATCGATAAGGTGAGTGGTTTCCGAGCGAACCTCGGTGCAACTCAGTCCCGCTTGCAAACAGCGGTGTCGAGCTTGGAAATTTCTTCAGTGAACCAAGAAGCGGCTCGCTCACGAATTGAAGATACCGATGTAGCTGCATCGTCAGCGAAATTGGCTTCGATCAATATCATGAAGGCTGCTGGTACTGCGGTATTGTCGCAGGCCAATGATCTTCCGGCTTCGGCCTTGAAACTGATCGCGTAATTGTCCTTTTGAAGACGTACTAAAAAAAGCCCACACCCGTCATGGCGAAAGCCGTGGCGGGTATTGAGCAAAAACGGTGAAAGTAAGTGTCTCTGCCAAACGATAACAAATTTAAAAAGATCCACGATGCAAAATTGATTGGTCATCAATTGCTTGCAGCGAAGGAAAAGCAAGAGACAGTTTTCATCTGGCGAATTGTTGGTGATAAGAAAATTCTCGCACCGGTACGACTCGATCTTATCAAACGCTCTCAGGGTGAAATTGTAATTTCACATATCGACGGCCAAGAAGAACTTTTTCATCAGGTGTTAGGAAGTTGCGACAATATCAATTTCTTTTTGCCTCAGTCTTCTCTCTTGTTTCAGTGCAAATTTAAGCAATCTGAATCTGATGGAAATGTAACTCTGGGTTATCCATCGTTCATTGCCCAGGTTGAACGCAGAAAATGGCTCCGTGTATCGGGCGAGGTCAATAAGCGTCTTCGCATTCAGTTCTGCAAAGTGGTCAATACACCTAAGCCGGTCAATCAGTTTTTAAGTAAAGGATTGCTCGACTTAGGCGCAGGTGGCCTATCTTTCTCTGTTTCTAAAGCAGAAGCTAAATTTTTCATTGCTGGTGAGACGGTTAAAAACATTGAAATTCTCATTGGTGACACTAAGTACACTGTGACGGGTGAGATTCTTCGCGTGAGCGAAGTGGCGGCACAAAAGATCTGGAAAGTGAGTGTGCGTTTCGCTGCAATAGGCAAGAAAGAGCAAGAAGACATCGCTAAATTCGTCTTTGAGAACATTCGTTCGGACGAAAAGGCTATTTGAGCAGTTACCCCTCATCGTGCTAGCATGGTCTCATGCGGCTCGTGACTATCTCCGACATTCATATCCGTGAAGTAAACGATCAAGGGCATCAGTGCCTAAGATCCTTTCTTGCCCATCCACTGACTCAGAAAGCGACTCATGTGGCACTCCTGGGAGATATTTTTGATCTCATGGCCGGCGATCATGCGGCCTATGTAGAGCGTTTTCAAGAAATTTTTGATGAGTTAGGTGAACTCTGCAAAACGGGTAAGATTGTATTCTTTGCGGAAGGCAATCATGACATGCATCTCACAGCGCTCTTCAAGCGTGCTTCATTGTCTTGGGGAGTTGAAGCGGCTCACCGCCTACAAGTGCTTCCCACTGAACGCATTATTGAGATTGCAGGAAAAAATGTAGTTATTGGTCATGGTGACGAATATAACCGCAGCGATACAACGTACTTAAAATACAAAAAATTTATTAAGAAGCCTCTGCTCGCTTTCATTGCTGATCACGTCATGCCTTTGGCCGTTATTGATTACTTCGGGCAACAGGCCAGCAAGAAATCTCGTGCTTATGGTTCAAGAACTTATAACGAAGAAGAAGTACGTCTTAAGTTTCGCCATGGCGTAGAAGCCATGACTCCTGATGGAGTTGATGTCGTTGTGGGTGGCCATAGCCACGTGGTGGATGAATTCAAGTTCAAGAAAGGCGTATATCTGAATAACGGATATCCTCCCAAGTCGCGCAAATTCATTGCCGTCGACTCAGAAGGATCCCGCCTCGTAGATTTTTAGTGTAGTGGAACCATCGCTTCGATTTCTTTGCGAATCTCAGTTGCCTTCATCACTTCGCGCACACGTGATTCTGTACGGTCGCCTTCCTTCCCTTCTGTAGTCTCCTTGGAAACCACAATGAGTCGGTCAGCAAAAGCGGCAATCTGTGGAAGGTGAGTGATGGTGACGACTTGAGAATTGTCTGAAACCTTCTTTAAGCTCTTACCAATATGCAAAGCCGTCTCCCCACCCATACCTGTATCGATCTCATCGAAGAGGAAGATACTGATTGAGTCGTGAGTAGCGAGTACTTGGCGAAGGGCCAAGAGGATGCGTGAAAGTTCACCACCAGAAGCGATTTCTTTTACTTTGAAGAAACCTTCACCTGGGTTGGTTTGCGCCAAGAAGCTCAGGCGAGTAAACCCATTATCAGTAAGCTCTTCTGATTTCTCGAGTTGAAGTTTGATCTCCGCTCCTTCCATCCGCAGCTCGCGAACTGCAGTGGTGAGGGCCTTAGAGAACGCTGTAGATTGCTTCAGGCGCTTCTGGTGAAGATCCGTAGCGAGACGCTGCACGGTCTGCTCAGCCGCCTTGAGACGTTGAAGGAGGTCTGTGAGATCGGTTTCAGCTGTGCGGAGCTTGTTGGACTCCACTTCAAACTGTTGGCGTGCCTCGAGAAGAGTGGCCACGCTGCCACCGAACTTACGTTTAAGCTTTTGATATGTGTCGAGGCGATCGACGACATTCTGCAATTCTTCCGCGTCCATCTCCTTAGAGCCGAATCCCTGGAGAGCTGTGCGGAGTTCCTCGTAGGCGAGTTCAAGACCGTTGAACTTTTCGCTAAACGTCGGTGGGATTAGTCCTGCATTTTTAGACATGAGACTGCGGCCTGAACGTACGAGTGCAGAGAAGCCGCCACCTTGTTCGCCACCTTCCACCATCTCATCGAGTTGATGGAGGAGGATTTGCTTTTTTTCATGATTAAGGAAGTCGTTCTTTAAAACGATGAGTTCTTCTTCCTCGCCTTCACGAGGATTAAGAGCATCGATCTCGTTCATTTGGAAATCGAGGTAATCAAGGCGTTGCTCGCGCTCGTTCTTCGTGCGTTCAAGCTGATCACGCTCGTCTCTGAGGGCACGGAACTCAGCTAAGCGAAGGCGGACTTCGTCGGCAGCAGCCGTTGTTTGGCCATACTGATCGAGCAAACGTAACTGGTAGGTTTCGCTGAGGAGCTTTTGGTTTTCAAACTGGCCAACGAGGTCAATGTAGCGGCGAGCGAAGGTCACCATCTGTCCGAGGCTGCAGGCCATGTGGTTGAGCCAGCACTTGCTGGTTCCGTCTTGGCGTACCATTCGTTTAATAACGACTTCACCTTCATCAGCAGGAAAGCCCATTTCGTCGAGGGCCCGTGAAATACCCTCATCGTTAAATCGAAGAACCGCTTCAACGATGGCGGCATCACTACCATGGCGAACGGCTTTCTTGTCAGCACGCCCACCGAAGACCAATTGCAAGGCGTCCAACAAAAGACTTTTACCAGAGCCGGTTTCACCGACGATGGCATTGAGTCCACTGGCGAAGCTGACTTCATGGGACTTAAAGGTCGCAAAATTTTGCAACTTGAGAGTTTCAAGAATCAAGGATGGGTTTTTCATGGGGCACTCCGTTTAGGATCTTCTTCCATGGACGAATTTTTCTTTCAAGGTCTCAAAGAAAGAACGGGAATCATTTTTGATCAATGAAACACGTTTGGCTTTCTTATGATTGATCAAAATTAAATCGTGTTCCTCAATAGGAAACACCACTTGCCCGTCGAGAGTCAAATTAACGGTGTGGAAGGGGGGGAGAAGTCGCAAAGTTATCTTAGACGTGGGTGAAATCACCAGTGGGCGATAAGTGAGGGAATGGGGACAAATAGGGGCCAGGATCAAAGCGGAAACTTCTGGATGGACCAAAGGGCCGCCCGCCGCCAGGGAGTAGGCAGTTGAGCCCATGGTCGAACTCACAATCAAACCGTCAGCAGCCAGATTATAAACATGCTCTTCTGAAGCCTCGACACCCAAATGGATCATCCGTGCGATATCATTCTTCGCCAAAACGGCATCATTGAAAAAGGGCTGTTGAAAGACGGCCTTCCCTTTGCGCTGAACTGTGACGTGGTAAAGAGGTTGGCTGATCGTGCGGAATTTCCCTTCCATGATTTGCGGAAGGTAATCAAAGAATTCATTTTTGCTATACGGGGTAATAAAACCCAACCGTCCGAGATTAATACCGAAAACAGGAATACGTGGAGAAACACGTCGGCAAACGCCAATCATCGTTCCATCACCACCGAGTGAAATCATGATATCGGGTTGGCTGAAAAATTCTTTATCTTCTACAAAGATTGCTTTGATGTCTTTTTTTTGCAGAATTTTTTGAACACGTTCTTGATCTTGCGTCCGGAAAAAGACTTCTTTCTTACGGCGATTGAGCCATTGGCAAAGATTAGGTAGAACGCTGAGGAACTCGGTGGTCGCACCAGGTTTGAGTGCAATCCCGACTTTGTGAATAGCTGCCACTCAGCCCTCCCCTGCAATTTTTGTCATAGCATCTTGCAAATTCTCGAATGGCTTATTGAGAATTTCACAGTTGTATTCTCGCGCTTTCTCTAGGACTTGGGGAGAATTATAGGCGGTCATAATGATGAATTTTTGTCCCATGACTTCGGGAGTAAAGCGTCGACGAGACTCTTCCAGAACATCGAAACCAGAAATATCTTGAAGCATGAGGTCGCAAACGATGCGATCGAAGTCCCCATTGGCGATTAGACCAATCGCTTCATGGCCGGACTCGGTCGTTTGGACTTGATGCCCACGCTTTTCCAGCAGCTTGCGCAAAGACTGGGCGATGAGTACCTCATCTTCAACGATCAAAATTTTCTTCATGGAACTCGCTTTAAAGTTAGTCGGAAGGCCGCGCCTTGAGCGCTCTCAAGATACGTTAGATCCCCACCGATTTTCAATGCAAGGTCACGTGATAATGCAAGGCCCAATCCATGGCCTTGGGCCTTGGTGGTATGGAAGGGACGAAATAGATTTTCACGGATTAAAGGCGGCAGACCTGGGCCGTTATCACTCAGGGTAATTTCGATTTTATCAACAAGAGTCTCTACCTGAATGCTGATTTCGGGTGTCATGCTTTGAGAGCGCATGGCCTGCGCGCTGTTAACCAACAAGTTGAACAAGATCTGTACGACCAAAAGAGGTCGCCCTTCAACCATGAGTGGTTCAGTGAAATTCTTGGGGGACTGTTGTTTTTTAACGGCCTTTAACTCTGACTTCGCTAATGTCAGAGCTTCATTAAGCACCTGAACCACATCGCATGTAAGTGCGGAGTCCTGCTCGGAGTAAAGCTTTGAGAGATTGTGGATAATGAGTTGAGAGCGCAAAACGTTCTTCTTAATCTCTTTGAGCATGGTGAGCGTGTCGTCAGGTGATTCAGAAGTGAGCAACAGATCACAGGCCAAACCAAGTCCGAAGAGTGGGTTTGAAAGCTCATGGCGAAGGGTATTGAAAAGATCCCCGAGCAGAGAAATTTTGTGTTTATGGAACACGTCGATCTGGGTGCTATCCCAATCTTCGGTTTTACCCACTCCGAGCTCATGGCCTTTACCCAGGGGAATCCACGTTAGCTCTGTGCCGTTGCCTTGCAACGGATAAGCGGCATTGGTGAAAATAGCGACACCTTGTGCGTCTTGGAGAATGACCGGCAATGGACAACGATCCAGAACCCACATAATTTCGGCGAGACGAAGATCGGAAAATTCTAACTCTATCAATCGTTCGAGCCACAGGCCTTGCAGCTGAGAGAAATAGCGAAACTGACTGACTTCTTCAGAATTGCAGGCGAGAAACTCTTCGCGGGTTATGACCCAAACGGCGTTGAAGCGTCGAAAAGAAAAAGTTTCTGCTAAGAAAGCCCCTCCGAAAGGGAGCCATTGGTTCTTTGATTGTTGAGTGGTGAACAGACCGTTCTTAGATTTTTTAACTGTGTTATAGAATGTGTTGAACTTTTCGAGATCGAGACCGTGGGTGAAGGAATCTGGTGAACTCCCCGCCCCAATTTGCCATGCTTGCGACTCGCCTTTTTGATGCACCAATAAAACGCCGAGCTTAAATTCCTTAAAGCGACGGAGCTGAAAAAAACCGTCGAGACCACTTTTAAGACTGATAGTGGCGGAAAGTTTTCCTAAATAGCTCCGTGCCTCGGTATCAATGACTGAGCCAAAGAAAATCGGCTGCGCCATTTCAGAAAGCTCAATGAGAGCGCGATCTTCCCAGGTGTCAGAGGGTGACGTGGAGGCGTGGGCGAGTTCTAAAAGAGTGTCACCGATGAAGCGAACATTGGCCGATGCCAGTGGAAGGGCGAGATGCTCACGCTTCCTATCGGACAAAACAATGCTGCCGTTTTTTTCTTCGATTCTCCAGGAAGCTTTCTCAGAATCTTGAGACTGTCCTCCAATTGAAGGACAGTGCTCATGCCAAAGCTGTTCTAGGCGTGGATCGACCCAGAAATAGGCTGAGTTCGCATGGGACGAAGTAAGGGAAGGACGTTGATTTTCCACAGAGTTAGATTATCCCGCAGCTCCTCGGTGATCAAGTCATGAACCGCTAAACGATCTCCGTTGCGGACGTGATCAGAAAGGGCGCGCAGAACAGAGAGCAAATGCAGCTTAATTCGCAGCATTTCTTCACGTACGACCGAGTCAGGCAGGGTTTTACGCATGTACTCGTTGGTATATTTCAAAAAAACGACGAATTTTCGAGTCTGATCAATAATGGCCGAGAGGCTCGCGTCGCTTAGGTTCATTGCTGGAGTTTCCTTGAGCGCCTCAATGTCGCGGCTCAGCTCACTCACTGTTTCAGAAAGAGTTGTATGAATGAGGACAGTCATCTCTGCGTGTGAAATACAGGCTTCAGCATCCATGCGAAACATCCTTTTGGGCCTTCATGGCCCGGTACTATCTTGCTTTTGAGCATGACGTCTTACAATGGCGTCGATGAGCTCAGCGTAGGCCTGGAAGGCCTGGTTAATCTCATGCAAGATGAGAATCAAACTTTTAGAAATATCAATAACACTTGTTCCCTGAGCACCGGCCTTAGAGAATTGTAACCAGAGGCGAAGAATATCCATCTCGGGATAAACGCTTAAGGTCTTTTCGGTGTAAGTGTCGATCTCAGCAACTTTGTTCGTAAGTTCTTCAATGTCGCTGTCTTTGACTGAGCCGTTTGCGACTTTATCCAAGAACTCTTGCAGGAACTTAATACCAAACTGGTTGAGATGAACTAATTTGTTGAATACCGACTGAGCTCCCTTCAGGTGCATGCAGCAAGCCGCCGTTACTTCAGGGATGGGTAGATCAACTTCCAACAAATCATTGAGGTAATTAAAGACGACATAATGGAGTCGATCAAAAACAACCGCCGCATCGTCAGTTTTTCCGGCCGGAAGTATAGGGAGCTGCCCGCCGAGATACTCCGTCGTGTGGCGGAATGAGTGCCCTACACGCCCTTCACGACTGCTGAGTAAACTCAATAGCTGAGCGTGCGTTGGAAGATGAGTATCGGGAATGATCCATGCATCAGCATGTGCAGGAGCGTGGATCGGTTCCCAGGCTTTGGTGGTCACCAAGATGCATGGGCAACCATGGTAGGCGAGCCAGCTGGCCACTGCTGAGTTTGTACCGATATAGCAAGCGACGGACTTTGGGTCCATCTTTGACGACAAGCCATCTTTGGTCTGGGCTGGGTGAGTGAGAGAGATTTGCGAGAGAAGATTTTCGGCCCAGGTTCTAGACGTGGCGTTAAATGAATCGAGATCGACAATCCAATTGCCCGCAGTGTTGCGCGGGTGCTCTCCAAAATCGAGAGTCGTTCTTCCCAACATCACATGATTAAAAAGATCGAAGGGTGCAAAAGGAGCAAAACGACGTGAGGCGAGTTGCGCTACAAGGGTCTGGGCCCAACGTCCTTGCACATGAAGATTGGGAGAGGCGATGACCCCTGCCCTGTTCTCAGTATCGACGGCCATAAGATCTTTGGCGAGATCTTCGTTAGGAGTGGTTTGAATCACAAGGGCGTAAGGACCGACACATTCAGGAATTGAGAATTTGAGTTTTAACCAGTCGCCTGGGCTTGACCACCAGTGAGGAATGGTTGCTTTATCAATAAAGATATCAAGCGTTAGATCAGGGTGCTGTCCCTTAACAAAACAAGCGCTCGCTGTAAGATCAGCGAAGAGTTTTTCTTGTGATGGGCAAGTGACAAGCACATGGAGTGTCATAGGGTAAGCGCCAGATCTGTTTTTGGAATATCCAGAGTACAAGCTTTATGGATTCGTTCGTAGAAGCCATTAAGAAGCCGCAAACGATTTTTGACCAAGATGACGTCGTTATCATTACGGAACATCGGGGAAATCGAAGGTGAGAGTGAAAGCTCAATCGCAGAGACAAAGCTTAAAACGCCTGGTCGCGTGTTCCAATAATCCTGTAATACCGAGTGATGACCCGTTCCCTGTTTGCGAAGACCTTCGAGCATGACTTTGGCGAAATCTTTAAGGTTCAAGACTTCTTGATACAAGAATGGCTGCAGGGCCTGGCGATCGTAACGGGTAAGAATCTTTTCAGACTGAAGGGCGAGACGAGGCTGTCCCAGATAATCAAACAAGAATGACAGGCATGACCACTTTGCAAAATTGACAGGAAGAATTTCAGCGAGACGGTCAGTGAGTTCGTCAGCAGTCTTACCTCTTAGGTCGAGCGTTTGCATCCAGAAGTCATTTTTTTGAGTCGCATCTTGGATGATGAGGTCGAGGAAGAGGTGGTCCTCACTGCTTTTCTCTGTCCAATCAACAAAAGAAATTCCGAAAGCCATCAGTCCTTGAGCGGAAGATTTATCAAGAGCGACGAGAGTGAAGAGCTGACCCAGGAATTCAATAGTAGAAGCTTCCACTTCACTAAAATCGTTGATGCGTACACCGACGAGCGCCGATTTTAGAGAAGAGTTGCTCTTAATTGATTTAATTTCGCCGATTTGTTGAAAAGTTTTTTCCAAAGGAGCGAGATCAAGTTGTTGAAGAGATTTACGCTGGAGCATCCCTTTAACGATCGGATGGGTCATGTTCCAGTCGCTCAAGAG
This sequence comes from Callophyllis flabellulata, assembly GCA_032270525.1. Lineage (NCBI taxonomy): Eukaryota > Rhodophyta > Florideophyceae > Gigartinales > Kallymeniaceae > Callophyllis > Callophyllis flabellulata. The sequence goes on along the minus strand of JAUJPK010002228.1, from coordinate 97,415 downwards.
CTTCGCAAGTTTAAGAGGAGATTCTGTGCATGCAACTTGGCTGTTCTGCTGAACAGGGCCTATCACTGCATTAGAACTAAAGAGTGAAGCCATCGCGGTTTCAACTGTGCTTCCACCGAGATTAAAAACTTTGGCCCAGTTTGTTTGAGTGAGAGGGTGCACTGCCTCCCAGAAAACATTGAAAGCCGTGGCATCACCCAACAAAGGCGAGAAAGCGCTCTTCTGAATATAGGTGCAATCAAGCGTGATGACTTCGTGAAAGAAATCCTTTGAGCGAATTAGCTCAGCATCTTCCTCGCGCACCAAGGCAACGTGCTCACCTGGATATTTACGCTTCATGAGATGGGGGCTGAGTAAATTCATTCGCGAATCAGCATCATTTCCAATGAGAATATGAAGGTAGCGAGTATTATTCAGCATGTTTGAGCTCCCAGAAGGCACGTAGCCACGCTGCCTGGGGAACCTTGCTCTCCAGTAGTTCTTCGATCGTCGCGCTTTTTTGTTCTAGCGCCCATTCGTTCCACCAAGGGCTGGTTGTTTGCCATTGAGAAACGGAAACGGCTGCCCGCTTCTGCAGAAAATCCTGATAAAACGGTTTAGCATTTTCAAATGATGGGCCATGAATAATCACGACTGGCTTAAGTAATAAAAATTGGCAGAGTTCGCGATTACTATAGAGTTCTACAGCTGTGCTTGCACAGAACACCTCAATGCCAGATTTGTTGGGACGATAGCTGCTCCACAGTCGAACCAACTCTTTGCACGGCTCAATAACAACGATGCGCCCTTCTTTGTGGCGTAAGCGAAGGATCTTCGCCATTTCTTCTAAGTGATAACCAAATCCAAGACCCAACACGAGAACGTAAGGGCGGTTGGAAAGTTGTGCGAGGTGATTACTCGCAAAAACTTCGGCTTCGCGAAGAGGGTTGTGAAGTGAGTGCAGGGGTTTGCCGTTAAGAACGGGAACAAGGTCCTTGCTCTTCGATTCGGTCAACGTCAGCTGTATAGGGGAATCCATGGGAAATCCTCTTCCTTAAGGATTTTAGTTTGGGCTCCCCTATTTGCTCATGTCGTGTCAGAACCTGTCAAATTTTCGGCTTACTTGACTTGATTGGGATGGTAAGCGCGATGAGCTTGACCTTGCGTGTGTTGGGTTGCGATGTCGCGCTTGAGTTGTTCACGCGCCTCAACGAACTTCGCAAGAAGGCGCTCGTTCAGTTTATCAACTTCAATAAGAATGGTGGCGTCGGCAGCGCTGATGTCAGCACGAGTCGCAAGCAGGTTGAGTGCTCGCTCACGGTTATCAATCAATGCTAGAGCATCATCAAGACGTCCGCTATCAAGCAGTGTGATGGCTTTTTCAGTAATACGGAGCACGCGCCAAGTAAGGTGGCTCGTCTCTAGTTTTTTTTCACTCATTGGCGGCTTTCGCGTGCGCCGGCTTTCCTGGAGTTGTCTTCAAGCTCTTAATGGCTTCAGTCCAACCTTCGTAAAGCGTGTTGAGAACTTTCAAGCACGCCTCAAGGGGTTGCTTGTCGATCTTGATATTCGCTTGTGTGCTTGAATACATCAGGTAGTCGTAGAGAGAATCGAGTTCTTTGGCTACGTCGCCACCGACTTCAAAGTCGAGACTGTTAGAGAGTTCGACGATGATGTCTTGCATCTTGCCGATGTACTCACCCTTCTTGGCGATATTCTTCTGCTCGATAGACTCAATGGCCTTCTTGCAGTTCTTGATCGCAGCTTGGTAGAGCATCAAAAGAATTTGCTCGCGGCTCGCGGTTTCAACAGAGGTTTTCTTATATTGTCCAAGACCGTAACTCATCTTTTACTCCTCATGTACTGCCCCTACTGGAAACAGCTTCATCCTAATTGTTGCACCGGGTTCCCCATCTGGGCCATTCCGGCAAGACCTGCCCCCTGACCGCGGATCTTAGAGATAGTTTCCTCTAGGCGGGCAAAGCGAGCTTTAAGAATCTCTTCTTTTTGGTCAATCATTCGTTGGCGTGTGGCGATCTGGCGATCAATCTGGCTAATGTTACTCTTAAGACCGCGTGAACGAGTCACCAATGCGCCATTCGGATTCGCCAATAACTGCATGGTGGTTTTTTCGAGGTTGTCGATAAAACCGTCGGTCTTGCCAGTTGGACTGTAGATACCGGTCAGAACTTGGGCCACGCGTTTATAGTCAGCTGCAAGCGCCGATTCAAACTTTGCGGAGTCAAACTTCAAGTGACCTTCGCGTTGATAGGTGATCCCGAGGTCACCGATTCGCATTGGACCTTTCTCTGTTTGGATCGGAGTAAAGATAGCAGAGCGCAATCGGGATTCGATCGTTTGCAAGGTCAGGTCACCACCGAGTGTTGATGATGTGTCTGACTTTTCGCTCAGTGTGTTCTGCTCTTTGATGAATTTCAAAACACCGTTGATGTTATCAACTAGTGAGGTGATCTTTGTGCCGATGGCCTGAACGTCTTCTGTGACTTCGAAGCTAATTTCTTCGCCTGGTTTCGCTTTTTTGAGATCGATCGTCACACCAGGGATAAGGTCGGTCACTTTGTTTGACGGTACTTCAATTTCAAAACCGTCGAGCTTAACTTTGGCATCTTGGGCCGGTCGTTCACCTTCAAGATGAAGATCAACTTCGCCGTCGACGAGATAAAGGTAAGGGAATTCGGCTTTTGCACCATCGCCAGTCTCAGACATCGAGATAACCATTTTCCATGGCTCATCTGAGCCAGAGCCATCGTTCACGACGTTGGCACGCATGCCAAGCTGGTCAGACTGGGCGTTGATGAGTTTAGCGATACCGGTGAGGGTAGCGTTTTCTTCATCGATGTAGATTTCTTTTTCTTCACCATCCGGCATCACAGCACGCAAGTAGCCGACACCGATGTGTGTTTTATCTTTGTCTTCCACTCCATTGGTGATGGCGGAAGATTTTTGCGCAAGAGAGAGAACTTCGAGTTGGTACTTGCCAGGTTCGGCGATGTTTTTATCGGCAGTGATGCCGATGTGATCAGCCCCACCGTTCACTTTCAATTCACGGAGTGAGCGAACACCTTTGTTCTTGAGAATTTCTCCGCGCATGCCTTCGACGAGTTTAGTTAATTCGCCAACGAGGGCCTGCTTGTTTGCAACCTTGGCTTTGCGCGCTTCCATCGCTTGAATAGGAATCTTTTCAGCGTTCACAATCTGTTGAACGATGTCCTTAGGAAGTCCTGAATTGATGGAGCCAAAGGCTATCCCCAAATCATCCTCCTGATGGTGCGGGGTCGCGGAATTGGGCATACTGCCCCTACGTTTATAATATCGCACCGTGCATGTGGTGCAAGTGGGCAGAAATTGGGCTACGATAGTGTGAAATAAGAAATAGGGAGGCGGGTGAACAGGTCCGCCTCCGTATTTCGAATAGGTCTGGGTGGGAAAGTCTTCATTGAAGAGAGTCCCACTGTTCTAGTCGGAGATTGCCCTGGAATCTTTAGTAAAAAACTCAGCTATTATCATCGAAAAGAGTAAATTCTTCTTTAATCGGTTAGTTATCTACTTTTCGTTCCTTCTAATCCCCGTCTGGATTCAGAAGACCCTGGAATTGAACCTGTTTTCCCAGGCGATCATGATGTTGCTGTACATGGTGTTCGTCGCCAGCCAGTGGTACCTGCTGGGCAAAGAGATCGACCACCGTCTGAAGATCTATTTCCGAGCAAATTCGTCAATTGATCGCGTGGTTTACCGACTGCTGGTGGGCAGTGCCTTCACCGTTATGTTCTTTAACCTCGTTCTGCTTTTTCCGGATGAATGGACCAAGCACTTCTTCTGGGGCTTCTGGGTTATTTTGGGTCTGTTCTACTCATGGCCCACGCGTGGAAAAATTATTGAAGAGTCGGTGTCCACGCAGTTTGGCGAGTACCGCCACTTAGATAATTTCGAGAAGACGGTATTGTTTCTCACCATTCTTATGGTGTTGGTGTCGATTCCGTTCTTCCCATATTTTGATAATCTCGATTCTCTGAAAATTCTTATCGATCCAGACGAGAAAGTGTCGCAACAGTATTGGAACTTCTTGGCGGTGAACTACTTCCCGTTCAAGCGTTTCCCTCATTTGATGTACATCGCCTGGTGTCTGCATTTCTATATCGTGGGCGCAGTCTTCTATCTACTGAGCTTCTACGGGGTCCTGCGTTTCTTCTTCTCGCGACGACTTTCTATCCTCGGCATTTTTGGATTGGTCTCAACCTGGTCTTGGTCGCTGCTCTTACAGAAAGATCCCTTCAGCGCCTTGCTGACGTGTTTTCCGGTGCTGTGGCTGTGGGGTCTGTTATGGGCCGCTAAGAGTGCTACCTATCGTGCGGGGTTGATGTACGGACTGTTGTGCTACTTCGGTACGCTCTTGAACTACCACTTCTTCCCGCTGTTCCCGATGGGACTCGTGATGCTGATGACCTGGCAGATGAAAGACAAGACGCCTTGGTATCGCCAGCAGTTTTTGCGTTATACCGCTATGGGGTTAGTGGGATGCTTCTTTGTTTTCCTCTATCACATTGATCTTCAACTCTTTGGTCACGGTTGGTCTGTAAACGGCTTCAATCTCTTCATGGGTAATCTCATCAAGCGAAAAGCCTTCTTCGGACTCTCTGTTGTCGGTGCGATTCTCCTCGTCTTGGCCTATGCACCGATGACTCGTCGTCGATTCGCTGAATTTACTCTCGATCGTGCACGGATGCTGCATCTCTTGGCGGGCGTAGCGATGTTGATTTTCGTAGGACTCACGCTAGAGAAAAATATCCTGCGCGGCTTCGGAATGATGTGGTTGCTCGCGTTCTTGGCGCTGGTTCCCCTTGAATGGATCTTCCAAGTCATCTCGCGATTGCGTTCAAAAAGAAATTTTATCTACCTACTGTATATCCTCATCTGCTTGCTCGATTCTCACTTTGAGGGTCGTGTAAGAATTACGGCAAAATTCTTCAAGAACACACCCTCACAGTCACGTATATCTACGAATTAACGTTAAGTTTGTGTGGGGCCATCTTGGCCCTTGCGGCGACCGGTCTCTGCAAGATACAATTTTCTTACAGGGGACGATTGATTGTCCCTTCACGTTCGGATCAAGGAGGACCTATTGTTCAAAGCCCCCCTTACCGCCTTTGTTGTCGCTAATTTCTTGTCTACGTATCAGTCCCTCACTCCCGCCAATGTCCCTGAATCCCTCTCTGAGCCGTTCGTCTACGTTGATGCCAATGGCGTGAAGCTGGTTACCAATGTAGTTGACTCAAGTAATACTGAGAGTGATGGCGTTTTTGCTCTTTCCGTCGCTGGTGATGGATGGGTGGAAATGTTGGCGATGTACGAGCAACAGGGCTAATTTTTGGGGATAAGCTTCTCTGTCAAGCTTAGTCTTACAAGTTCTGTGGACTCGCTGCAGCTCAAGAAATTTTAGGGAAGTAACTAGAATTCTTAGGCTCACGCTAGCTCTTTTGCCTCTAAACATGTTTCATATGAGGGGGAGAGTGCTGTGGAAATCTCCTGAAACTATGGGGAGATTAGGCCAGAATTATGTTTTCCTCTAACTTGGGCCAACAGTTTGTCGCGGACCTCCGTAAGTTTTGTACGGGCCTTTCACTAGGTCAGGATCTGCAAATTGAGTCAAAACCTGACAAGACATTCGTCACCATCATTGATCAACAACTCTCAGATTTTTGTAAGCAACATGCCAGTGCGAAGGGCTTCAATTTCTACTCTGAAGAAGATCACAGCGAGCTGAAATTCCCAGCGATGGTGGTGGATCCTCTCGACGGAACACTCGAATTGATTGCCGGCCGTCCTGATTGTGCTGTGAGTGTGGCTTGGTTACCAACGCCAGATATGAAGAATGGCTTCGCCGTTGTGTTTAATCCTTTCACAGGATTTTCTCTCACCACATCGGACGTGGCCCCGTGGAAGGCCAAACCCAATTTGGATGCACCGATTGGAATGATCTCTCGCACGGAGTGGAGCAAAGGCTTGTACAAAGACAAGAGCGCGCATCTTATTCCTCGCGGGAGTATCGCTTTTAAACTCGCTCTGCTTGCTTCAGGTACATGCGATTACGTCGTCAGTCTTAGACCTAAAAATATCTGGGATATCGCTGCAGGCACGATGCTCTGTCAGCAGCGTGGAATAGAGATGTGGTCAGGCGGAAAAAAAATCGAACGACTGGATCAAGCGCTCTACGATTTCCCACTTATTTGGGCGCGCCCCGAACTCATTCCGACTTTGCGCGGGCAGTTTTAGTTCGCGACGGACATAAATCAATCAAGACACACAGATCACACTGCGGACGACGTGCGATACATACGCGCCGACCGAGAAAAATGAAAAGGTGACTCAGCATTCCCCAGTCTTTTTGCGGGAAGAGTTTCATGAGATCCTGCTCGATTTTTTCAGGAGTCTCTTCTTTGGTAATTTTGAGCAAGCCACTGATACGCATGACGTGAGTATCTACAACTACGCCATGATTGATGTTGAAGGCGTTACTCAAGACCACGTTGGCGGTCTTTCGACCTACACCTGGAAGGGCGGAGAGCTCTTCAATGGTCTGGGGTACAACTCCTCCGTGAACCGTGACGATTTTTTGAGCGCAGGCGATAATATTCTTCGCTTTGTTTTTATAAAAACCGGTCGAATGAATGATTTTTTCTACATCTTCCTGCTTCGCTTTCGCGAGTTTTTCAGGAGTGGGATAGGCCTTAAAAAGCACCGGCGTGACCATGTTCACGCGGACGTCAGTACATTGAGCCGAAAGGGCGGTGGCCACCACGAGTTGGAAGGGCCCGTCATGGTTAAGTTCACAGTGAGCATTGGGAAATTCAGCGGCTAAACGTCGATAAATCTCGGTCGCTTTTTCCTGCTTTTTCATAGTATGTTCGGCCCATGTTTAAAGTGAAAGACCATTATTACAATAAAGCGAAGGACGAGAAATACTTCGCGCGTTCGATTTATAAGCTCGAAGAGATCGACCAACGCTTTAAGGTACTGAAAAAGGGTGATCTTGTCGTGGATTTGGGCTATTTCCCTGGTTCATGGGCCCAGTACACGGCTCCCAAGGTTGGCCCAGAGGGGCGAGTGATCGGGATCGACATTCAACCGGTCAATAAAAAGCTCCAACTCCCTAACGTCACTCTTTTTGAAAAAGACATTTTTACGCTTACGGGTCCGGCCGATCTCGGGGCCGACCGTGCTTTCGATGTAGTTCTGTCTGATATGGCGCCGAGTACGACTGGGATTAAAACGGTAGATCAGGCCCGCAGTCTCGATTTGATCGAATCGGTTTTTGGCCTGCTCCCTATCCTGCTTCGCCCTCAGGGGAATTTTGTGATCAAGGTTTTTGATAGCCACGATGCTCAGGTTTTCCTCAAGGCCCAAAAAAATCGCTTCAATGATTTTCAGTTCTTGAAGCCCAAATCGACTCGTTCGATTTCCAAAGAATTTTTTGTCATTGGTAAGGGTTTCAAGGCATAATTGTTAGTAATGAAAGTATCAAAAAAGCGGATCATTGGATGGCCGCTCATGCTTGTCGCAACGTTCGGATTATCGTTTGCGGCCGGAGCCAATCCTTTAGACATCTTCAAAAAAATACCGCTCCTCGGGCGCTCCTTTGATGTTGAGAAGCTCAAGACTGAGTTTCATAAGTATTTTTATGAGTCAGGATCCCTACCGGGTAATTTGAAAGTTAACGGGGATGACTACAAGCTGACTTACAGCGTTCGACCAGAACTAGAAGAAGCAGTCGTTCAAATTCTCCGTAAGTACCGTCCAGATTTCACATCGGTTGTGGTTGTCGATAACAACAACGGTCGTGTGCTTGCTGCGCTTGATATGACCCGCGGTGAAGATCGTCCGCATCGTTTGGGAACTTTTGCTCCCACGCATCCAGCTGCTAGTATTTTCAAAATTGTGACCGCTGCCGACTTGCTGGAAAACACGCATGTCGGTAACGACACTCAATTCCAGTTCGCTGGTCGTTCAACTACGCTTTACAAGTATCAGCTTAAGCAAAGTGGTGGGCGATGGTCTCGCAAGACTGATTTTGAGCATGCTTTCGCCAAATCAAACAACGTTATTTTCGGTAAAGCCGCGCTCGATAATCTTTCACCGTCAGGCCTCAAGCGCATGGCGGAGAAGTTTGGCTTTAACAAAGAAGTTCTTCCGTTTGGTCAGGCCAAGAATTCAATTTTCCCCATGGCGATGGATCAGTACAATCTCGCTGAACTCGCTTCTGGTTTGAATGTCAGCACCATGATTAGCCCGGTTCATGGGGCCATGATCGCCAGCGTGATTGCTAACAACGGCATCATGAAGAAGCCGACACTCTTGAACCGCGTAGAAGACAAAGATGGCAATGTGATGTGGGAAGCGACCCCTCAACAAGAAATGGTCATCGCGCCGGAAACGGCAGCAGACCTCCGTCGAATGATGATAGCCACTGTGGAAGAGGGAACGGCCCGCAAGCCCTTCCGTCGTCTCCCAGCTTCACTTAAAGAGCTCGAGATCGCAGGTAAGACCGGCTCTATTACCGGTGGCCTTCCTTACGGAAAACGCGACTGGTTTGTGGCCTATGCACGCGACCCATCGCGTCCGGATGATCGCGGTGTATCTCTCTGTGTCATGATCGTGAATAAGAAACGGTGGTACGTTAAGTCCACTCAAGTGGCCCGCGAGATTCTTGAATTGATCTGGGGTCAGTCGCGCCATTCGTCGAATCTGAGAAGGATTATATGGAAGAACAGAACGTAAACACTCCAGAAACTACACCCGTAGAAGCTCCAAAACCAAGCCGCAAAGAAAAGTTCATGAAGGAAGCGAAGTCTTTCACCTTCATTATTTTCTCTGTGTTGTTGTTCCGTTCGGTTCTATTCGAGCCGTTCAAAATTCCATCAGGTTCGATGATTCCTACTTTGCTCATCGGCGATTTCATTTTGGTGAACAAGTTCAGCTACGGTTTCAAAGTTCCCTTCAGCGATTGGTTCTCTGATCCGACATACATCACTGGCCCTGATTATCCTAAGCGTGGCGATGTGGTGGTCTTCAAGTATCCCCAAGATCCTGCCTTGAACTACATCAAGCGCATTGTGGGTCTCCCCGGTGATACGATTGAAGTGATCGAGAAGATTGTCTACGTGAATGGCCAGCCTTTGCAGATGAAAGAAATCGATGGCAAAGAGCAGATCGAAGACATGGATGAAAAGTACAAGCGCTACAATTTCAAATTCTCTGAGACGAAGACCGGTGAGCATACTCACGTCACTCAGATCGATATCGATAACATCTACAATTCAAATCATCCGCGCCAAACAGTCCCTAACGGTCATTATTTCGTAATGGGTGATAACCGAGATTTCTCAGCTGACTCGCGCTCTTGGGGTTTTGTTCCCTTCGGCCATATCAAGGGCCGTGCGATCGCGATCTGGTTCTCATTGGCTTTCCCATGGCCGTGGGGTGGTGACGAGCAGGAAGCTTTCGCTTTCCGTCCTTGGCGTATTGGTAAGTTGATCGACTGAAGCTTCTAAAAAGTTAATCTTTCAGACGAATCTCAGTCTCTCCGTCGTTCCCGGTTTCGGGAACGTCCCACTTAAATTCTTTGCTGCGACCAATGTGTCCGCGTAACCATGCCTTGAGTACACCGTCACCATGTCCATGCACGACGCTTAACACAGGTGTATCACCGGCCAAGAGATCGCCGAGACCTTTTTCAACGGAGTGCTGAAACTCTTCCAGGCGCATTCCGCGACAATCCAGCATGAATGAACGTTCTTGCTCGCGAATGACATTGATACGAATCTGTTGAAAAGAGTTCACCGTTGTGGTGCCCTTCTTAAATGTATTCAGTGGCACAGTCACCGTCAGTGCACCTTTGCTCACCACCGCCTGGCGTTTGCGCCAATCGATACTCTTCAGCTGCACTTCTTTCTTGAGGAAGGTGTTGTAGTAAACGTTTTCCGGTCGTAACGCATGCACTGGAAGAATGTCGGCTTCATTCATTTCGGCCTCACTTGGCTGCTCGGTTTGGCCTTCGCCAAATTCTTTCTCGAGGGTACGCTTGAGATCAGTCAGCTTATCTTCTGCGCGACGAGGGCGCTGAATATCGCCGGCTTTCGCCTGCTCAAACACATCCATGGCACTTTTAGTGATCTGATCAATTCGATCTTTGGCGCGCGTGATTTCATCATTCATGCGCAACTTCATAATCCCTTCGAGGGATTTTTCGCGATTCATGAGGTCACGCTCTTTGAGACGATTGGCCAGAAGCAAATCATCGAGTTCGCGCCCTTTGAGTGATACTTGCTGCACGAGTTTCTCGTAGTTCACTTGTTTTTTATCGAGCAATCCACGTGCTTCCTCACCGATAAGCTTTCCGTAAGGATTGGTTTCAGCGAGACGTTCAAAAATCTCGACCGCCATGGATTGCCCGGGCACGCCTTGATAGAAGCGGTAGTTCGGCTTCATCTCAGAAACATCAAACCCCATGGAACCTGAAAGAACAGTCGGTCGTTCACCGGCCAAATTCTTAAGAAGCTGATGGTGGGTCGAAAGAATAAAATGTGTCTGCTTTCGCAGGTTGAAGTTATCAATCATGGAAAGAGCAAGAGCTGAAGCTTCATCAGAGGCGGTGGAGTTAAAGATCTCATCAATGAGAATGAGATTGTGTCCTTGCAGTCTTTCAGATAGCGATAGGTAAGACATGACTTCGCCTGAGAAAGAACTCAGACCTGCGCCGATATCTTGCAAGTCATTCGCGAGGAAGAATAGCGTTTGATAAGGATAAAGTTCGGCGTGCAAGGCCGGAACAAATAATCCTCGCAAATAAAGTTGATAGGAGATCGCAATGGCCTTGATTAGGGCCGTTTTGCCACCCGTATTCGGGCCAGAGATAACCAAGGCCGTGTGAACAGAGTCGATATAAACATCGTTCTTCACAGGATTCTTAATCAATGGATGAAAGATATCGTGAAAGGCAAAGCCGGCACGATCGCGAATTTTTGGACGAGAAAAACTCATGGCCAAGCAAAAGCGTGACTTACCTAGGTACTCATCAAACGTAAGAAGGGCATCAATGGCTTCTGCGGCTTCTTCGGCAAGTGCAACGAGACGTTGATGAAAGTTAGTCTCAATCTGGTAAGTGATCTCTTTGATTTTCGAGAGTGTCTCAAGACGCTTGAGCGCCAGGTCCCGGCAAGCATGAGGTTCGACAAACAAAGTTTGCCCAGACTCTGAGCGCGAGATAATAAGGCCTAAACCTGTGCGATGAGAGTCAGTTCTAACGGGTAAGACATAACGTTCATCGAGCACATCAAAACCATCGTACTGCAGGAGGTTTTTCCACTCATCTGAGCGGAGAAGATCTTGCACTAAGCGGCGTAAGCGATCTTCTTGCTCATACAAATGGTTCGTAAGCAGTTGAAGCTCAGGATGGCGAGTATGATCAATCTCACCTTCTTTGCTGATGAGATAACGAAATTCTTTGATGAATTTCGAGACTTCACTTTTTTGCATTTGTGGGAGCAACGCGGTCACTGGGTTGAGCACATGGCGCGAGCTAGATTTTGCGAGATGAAGACCCGCTTCCCACGCCAGAACAAGACGGTTTTGATCACGGATTCCGAGAAAACCGGCCTTGCTGATGTGGCCAGTTAGGTCGGGCAAAGCCACTTGCGGGTCAAGGGGCGCTAAGAGTGAATTGAATGTATGAGCGTATTCGTCAATTAAGTATTCTTGGAAAAACTGCAATCGATCAAAAGATGTTTCAATCGCACGTGCTGACCAAGCTAAATCGTCCGTGGCGAGTCGTTCTTTGTTACAATCAAAGAAGAAGAACCCCGTGATTTTTTCAACCACTTGAGGCCACTCGGGAATTTTGAATGTGAGATTTTCTGACTCAGCCATGGTGCTTAGATGATAGCACGCTATTCCCAAATCCAACAGCAGGTGACCGCACTTGCCGCGAGTTTGTCGCGTCCTGGTCACGTGCAAAAAATGTATTCCACCTCGCGCTATTTATGCCTACAGATTCGAGTGGGGGGCAAAAACATTAGTCTATACCTGGGTCGTGGCGTGGGGCATGAGGGAGTTTGGTTGGGCGAGAAGATCCCGGCTTCATTTTTGCGTCTGCGTGATCGCTGGCTAGAGTGGTGCCGTAAAAATTTCTCAAGCTCACTTTTAATTTCTGTCACGATGGACCCTCTTGATAGAGGTGTCGCCTTTGAAATGCAGAAAGGTGGTGAGAAGCAAACCTTCCATGTCGCTTGGCTTGGCCGTAATTGCTATTTTGCCTGCTTCGATCACTCTGCCGGTCGCTGGTTTACCAGTTGGAAAGGAAGCGTCGAAGGAGTGGCCGGATTTGAAATCTTTGATGATATCGGTCGTAAAGCGTTCAACGATGTCACTGTCGCCCCTCCTCTTACACCGATAGAGGATTTGCTGAAAGAAGAAGATCAGCACGCTCGCAAAGGGGCAATCCCAAAGCAAAAAGTAAAATCGCTCAGGACAAAAATTGGCAAGATCAAACAAGATTTGGCCCGTATTGCTCAGTGGGAAGCTTTTCAAAATTGGCTGAATTCAATTGATCCTCTTTCTTTAGAATCCCTCGAAAAAATTCAGCATGGAGACTTATCCTACAAGTTCCCTAAGGGGCTTTCTGTTTGGCAAAAAAGAGATTGGGCCTTCGGACAAATCAAACGACTGCGTAGTGTGGAATCACTTCAGCAAAAACGTTTAGCCGAAAGTATTCAGCTTCTTGCTGATATGGAAGCTGGCAAAGAAATAACAGAGAACCCATTGCGACCCCAGGGTCCGATTTGGAAAAATGTCACAGCTTCTCAAGCACCAGCAGTCACTAATGAAGGTGACTATTCTGTTCACGCTCTTGATGGATTTAAGGTCGGCGTAGGGGCAAGTGCCCAGGGCAATGATCAAATGCGCAAGCTTTGGGCTAAATCAGAAGATTGGTGGCTTCACGCTTCGTCAGGCCCAAGTGCTCATGCCATTATCAAACTTCCACAAGAGGGAATCCCTAGTCCTGATCAGTTGACGAAAGCAGCTCACCTCTTAGCAAAACGATCAGGAATCAGCGCGACACAGTTAGAAATTATTACGACACAAGTTAAGAACGTTCGGGGTGTGACTGGAAAGCCAGGGATGGTAACATATAAAAAGCCTAAAATTCTGCTTTGTGATTTGTCTGATGGAGTAATTGAATGAAGTTTAAACTTTTAGTTTTGCTATGTGCTTTCTTTGTCGTGAGCACGGCCTTCTCGCAAGATGCAATTGGATATCTTAAGAAGTCTGACGAAATCGCGCACAATCCTAAGTTTCGTGGCTTAAAAGATTTAGTCGTTGATTTAGTTAGCCCTCAGATGAGCAAACAGCTCAATGACCAAAAGATATTTGGAAATGTGAGAGAGGTGAGCTTCCGCATCTATTGGACTGCTCAACCTGAGCGTATCGCGATAGAAGTTTTTGGTTTGCCTGATGGATTTCGTGAAATCAAAGAAGAACTTAAAGCTGTGATGATAGGTCGACTCGAAAGCATTATTCCGCTAGCTTTAGAAAAAAAGTTGCAAGGTTATCAATTCAAGTTAGACACTAAAAAGCCGCGGACTGTTTCGGCTGTTGATCCAAGTTACCAGCGCCCCATTCCGGAGTATGAACTTACTTTCGATGTTGAAGGCAAACTTACGACCATGGTAGCGAAAAAGCCCGTAGGCCAAGCAAGTACAACACTTACTTGGGCCAAGGCTCCGTGGAGTGAGCCGCGCTATTACGTGACACGCATGTTAGCGCGTTCTGAAGAAGGTCCTCAAGTTACCGAGACAGAAACAGATACGACTTGGCAGGTTATTGCGGGCATGGGTGTTCCTTCGTCTGTCAGGACACGTATTAAGCAAACTCTGAAACAACCAGGCGCTGGCAGTAAGCCGATAGAACGTTCTATCGAAGAAACATTGAACTTCAAAAATTATAAAGTGAATGCAGGCGAAGCCATGAAGTGGTTTCTTGGCCACAGCACCGCCGCTCCCTAGTTAGGCAGATCATGTTCAAATCGCTAGAAATAAAAAAAAGTGGTCTTGAAAAGCTCCAAGGCGAGCGCGGCGAATTATATAAATCTGATGTTGAAGGCCAGGTAAAATCTCTCACTCCCGGCGAGTGGATTCTGCTCAGAGACACTCAGAAGAAACGAGTCTTTCTTGGATTTGCCAATCCACTTATTGAAGATCGTCTTCCTGCGATTCATGTTCTCTTTAAGCTTAGTAGTGCACCGAAAGCGGATATTGTTGAAGAGTATTTGGCTAATCAACTAAAGAAAGCCTGGGAAAAACGCCTCGCCTTTGCTGGATATCAGGAAGGCTGTCGAGTCGTTTTTGGGCAAGCCGATGGATTGCCAGGTCTCATTGTTGATGCGTACGCAGAGTGCGCTTTGATTCAAATCAATACTGCAGGAATGGATCGCTGGCGTAGCTACTTGCGAGAACAGCTTGAGACTCTTTTGGCACGTCCGTGCCACTTTCTAGATAATCCAACTCAAAGAAGTCGTGAAGTATTGCCTCATCATCGTGAAGCACTGCCATTTGAGAACCTTCTCGTTCAAGAGAATGGTTTTCGCTATCAGATTCCATCTAAGAATTTGCAAAAGATTGGTTGGTACTATGACCATCGTGAAAACCGCTTAAAATTTGAGAATGCTCTCTCTCGTTGGCAAGGGGCCAAGGAAACAGGTGTCGATCTCTTCTGTTATGGTGGGGCTTGGGGCCTTCATGGTCTACGCGGTGGAATCAAGCATATGGATTTTGTCGACCAGGCACCTCTTGAGTCTATGGTGAGTGAGCACATCAACAGTAATCAATTCAAAGGCCGAGGAGCTTTTCAGCGGAGCGATGTATTTGACTGGCTCGACAAGAAAATCGCTCAGAATTATCGCTACGATGTAGTGATTAGTGACCCACCTGCTTTTGCTAAAACACCTAAAGAAAGATCTAGTGCTTTAGATGGCTATCGCAAGCTTCATCGCAAGGTGCTTAAGATTGCAAATCCTAAAGCTTTAATCGCTTTCGCCTCTTGCACCCATTACGTCGAACATGATGCGTTTGTTGAGACCATTATTCATGCCGCTCACCAAGAAAACCGCGCCATGCAAATCTTGGAGACAGGCATGCAAGGCTGGGATCACCCAGTGGCAAGTCTAGATGATCGATCGAATTATATTAAATACACCCTCGTTAGGGTGGAGTGAGGATAAATGTCTAATTTACAAAAAGTTCACCAGATTTTGGCTGAAGCCAAAAAAGTCGTTTTTGGCCAAGATGATATGCTGGAAGCCATTCTTGCTGCTCTCGTATGCGAAGGTCACGTTCTTATCGAAGGAATGCCAGGACTCGGTAAAACCATGAGCGTCTCAGTGATGAGTCGTTTGTGTGACCTTCAGTTTCAGAGGGTTCAATTCACGCCAGACTTGTTGCCTTCAGATCTCGTTGGCACGCTAGTTTATAATCAGGCCAAGCAGGAATTCACGACAAAATTCGGTCCGATCTTTTCTCAAATTGTTCTGGCCGATGAAATCAACCGTTCACCTGCGAAGGTTCAGTCAGCTTTGCTTGAAGCCATGGCGGAGAAACAAGT
The DNA here is from genome assembly GCA_032270525.1 of Callophyllis flabellulata. Classification (NCBI taxonomy): domain Eukaryota; phylum Rhodophyta; class Florideophyceae; order Gigartinales; family Kallymeniaceae; genus Callophyllis; species Callophyllis flabellulata. The sequence goes on along the minus strand of JAUJPK010002228.1, from coordinate 81,767 downwards.
AACAATTGGCGATAAGACACACAAGCTTCCAACTCCATTCGTAGTTCTGGCGACACAAAACCCTATTGAGCAAGAAGGTACTTACAACCTTCCGGAAGCTCAACTTGATCGCTTCATGATGAAGGTTCAGGTTGACTATCCAGACTACGAAGCCGAGAAATCAATTCTTCAAATGAAGTATGAAACCCTAGATCTTAAACCGGTACTTCATCAACAGGATTTCGCCTCTGTTAAAGCAGAGGTTGAGCGTATTTTTGTGGATGAAAAAATCAAAGATGTCATCGTTCGCATGGTTCATGCGACACGTCCTGGAACGCGTTGGTTTGATAAGAAACGTGAAGGCATCATCGTGGCAGGGGCTTCTCCTCGTGCCAGTATTTGGCTTTTCAAGCTCGCTCGCTTCCGGGCGTTTATGGAAGGAAAAGATTTTGTGACTCCTGAGCATGTGCTCGCGGTTGTTCCCTCAGTTTTGGGCCACCGAGTGATTCCAAGCTACGAAGCCGTACTAGAAAAAACCAATATGCGCCAACTCGTAAAAGAGATCGCGTTGTCCGCCTTGTAGAAATATGGATATAAAAGAAATTGAAAGAGTCGTCGCCTCCGTTCAACATGCTGTCTTTCGCAATGCGAACAGTATGTCGGCGGGAGCATTGCGCTCAAGGTTCCGTGGAGCGGGCCTTCAATTTCGCGAGCATCAAATCTATACCCATGGCGACGATGTTCGCTTTATTGATTGGAAAGTCTCGGCCAGAACATCGCACGTTCATTTAAAAACATTTGAAGAAGATCGCAATGTCGAGATTTGTGTGGTGCTCGATATTGGTCCGGCGTCGTTTTATGGATCTCGTGGCGTTACCAAACTTCAGATGGCATTAGAAATCACAGCACTTCTCTATTTGCTCGCCCAAGAGACACATGATCAGGTTCGTGTGTTGATTCTTCACAATGAGCAAAGAACAGAGCTTCCTCCCAAAAAGGGGCGTGAAGGTCTCATCTTGTTCATATCACAATTAGAAAAGCTTGATTTTCTCAATGCGGAAGGGAAAACCAACCTTCGCAAGCAATATAAGCTCGTCGAAAATAGTGCGCAATTCGTTGAAGCGGAACTCAAGAAGCAACTCGCGCGGAAAAAAGAAATCGTCTATCTCGGAGACATGGGGAATTTGCCTGAAGAAGGTGAGTTTGCTCGAATTACGCAAGACTCAAGATTCCACGGGATTCGTTTGCTTTCACCCCTTGATGTTGGACCTCTTAAATTCTCCTTCTCTACAGCAAGGGGAAGGTTGGCGGGCCTAGCCGCACCACGAGGTGTAAGCGGCTTAGTAAAAAGATTTCCTGTGATTACTAGCGATGAGCGCTATCTCGAACTCTTCTTAAGGAGAATTCGGTGATCAGAAGTGCCTACATTTTATTGCTCCTGTTCTCTTTGTCGGCTTGGGCGCAGCTTGAGATCACGCCCTATGATGCAACGAAGACCGTTTACCCAGGAGATGTCGTAGAGGCCAAGATACAAATTCTTGATGAGTCACTGGTAAATAAAATAAAACCGGCCCAGGTTAGAAAACTTGGGGATGCCCAGCTGTTTTTATTCATGTCGCTTTCACCATTACAAAAAGACTCTTCGGGCTGGCACCTACAGTCTAAGATTGTTTTAGGTCCTAGCTTTTCACCAGATAAAACCTATCCTTTGGTTTTGGGAGAAGAGACGGTTGAGGTTCGCTTCCGTGGTTGGATGTGGAACCCACAAACAGATCAGATCACCCCTGAATTCGATTACGAGAACATCCCACTTTTTTCACGTTCTTGGTTTCAGAAAAATATCTGGTCTGTTACCGCTGGGCTTTCACTGCTAATAGGTGTTGTCGGCTACGCCTTCTACCGCTGGAACGCAAAGAATCAAATCAAAAAACGAAAGATCCAAGAAGCGCACAAATGGCAACGGTCGATTGAAGAGGCAAAATCCCTTCAGGAGCTAAGCGGTCTGTGGAAGAGTCGTGATGAGCTTAAAGAAATTTTCCCGCAGGCCCAGCAACACCTTAGATCATTCTTTGATAACTTAAATGCTTCACAGTTCAAGCCGCAGGTGTCGACTGATGAGCTAGAAAAGTTGCTTCAAGAAAAGAGCCGTCTTCTCGAAAAAATTCGTGGAGGCCAAGGTGGAGTATAAAGCGCCGTGGTTGGCTTTTTTGGGACTTGCAGTAGCACTATTCTGGGCGCTGGATTACTGGAAGGTATTCACTGGGGCCATGTTAGGTGTTGGCTTTCGCCGAGGTCGTCGTCAGGCCTGGCGGACCATTTCGCGTTGGGTTCTTTTTGCAACCGGTGTTGTTGCGTGGGGATATCTCAGCTATTCATTTACTCAACCAAGAACAGCTAAGAGCTTCAGTCCATCAAGTCGCGAAGTGATTGATATCATCCTCGTCGTCGATGTTTCACGCTCCATGCTTGCTGTCGACCTCACGCCGAATCGTCTTGAAGTGACAAAAAAGCAGCTAAGAAACTTTGCCAAAAGACGTGTCAGTGATCGTGTGGGACTCGTGATTTTTTCTGAGAAAGTTTTTACCCTCATGCCTTTATCTAATGACCCTGCTCTGCTTGATAAAGTGATTGGTGATATTGATATCGGTTACCTAGGGAGTGGAACGAACATCGGAGACGGACTTGCGTTGGGCGTAGCACGGGCTGCTGAGTCAGAAACCAAAAACAAAGTCATTGTGTTGCTGACTGATGGCGTGGCAAACGTTGGTAATCTCACCCCGCTACAGGCCGCTCAAGAAGCTAAAAATCAGGGCATTCGAGTTTATACAATTGGTGTGGGTACTCAGTCCGAGGCGAAAATGCCCGTTGGAAGAAGTGTCTTTGGAACTCAGTATCAGCTTATCCCCGGCGGCTCTATCGACTATAAGACGCTTCAGGAAGTTTCTGCACTTACGGGCGGAAAGTTCTATCCTGCTACCGATGAAGAGGCTCTCAACCGTGTCTTTGAGGAAATTAACCAATTAGAAAAAACAGAAATCAAAGTCGATAACCAGGTCGTTTATGAAGAGCATTACTATCGCTACTTTGTAACCGGCCTTTCTCTTTTGCTTCTAGTGGAAGCGTTGCGCAGATTATTGCTAAGGGAGGTCGCATGATCTTTCTCAAAAGTAATATGTGGCCTTGGTTGATTATAGGAATAGCTGTTTTTTCAGCGGCTTTCTTCTGGGGCGAGCATTTATTCTTTAAATGGGTGCGTTCACACTGGTTTTTTAGGAGGAGTCCTCTCCATCTGATCTCTTCAATTCTTATAATGGTTGCTTTTGCTTTGTTGGCGGTTGTTTTGCTGGACCCTCGGGCCGGTGAAATAAAAATCAAGGGCAAGGTTCGCCAGGATAAAACTATTATCCTCATAGACACTTCAACCTCCATGCTCACAGAGGATGTTCGACCAAATCGATTAGAGAAATCCGTTCTTGTCGCGAAACATTTTGTTCGCAAGGCCGTGGGACACGAAGTCTCCATTATGATTTTTGCTGATATCACCAAAAAGCTTGTTCCCTTTACTTCGGATTTAGATTTGCTTGATGCTCGTCTCGATAGCGTTCGTGAGCTGCGCAATATGAACGCGGGCTCTTCCATCGGAATCGCAATTGAGGAAGCCGTTCAGTATTTTGATCCCAAAGACTCCGGCGTCAGTGGCAATATCCTTGTCATCACTGACGGAGAAGACAATGCGGACACAGAAGCATTTAAAGTTCCTGAAGGGATTAATTTGGCGCTCGTCGGTGTCGGAACGAAGGCTGGTGGAACTATTCCTATGAAGGATAGCTTCGGTATGTTCTATGGACAAAAACGTAGCCAGGGACAAGCTGTTATTTCAAAGCTTAACGAAGAATTTTTCCTGAATGCCATCCGTGACCAAAAGAACGCTCGATTCTTCCCGGTACAAAGCTATGATCTCCCAACTGCTGGCATCGTAGAATTTTTCTCACAAAAGAAAGGCGAAGAAAAAGAAGGGGAGAACCTCATTCGTCCAGTCGCCCTTGAAGTGTGGTGTATACCGGCCCTCATTATGCTTCTAGTAGGATACGCCTTAAGATTCATGAAACCCTTTGTAGTTGTTCTGTGCCTCTTCATGCTCCCAACTTGGGCGCAAGACAAGGAAGAGGCGCCCGAAATTCCGCCAGAGATTCAAGCTCGCATTCAGCAGCTGAAAGATGGCGACCTTGATCGAGAAGAACGTATTAATTTGGCCGACCAGCTTGTTAAGTTGCGTCTCCACGATATGGCCCAGGGTCTATACGAAGAGAACCTAACCCAAGAGGATATGACTGAACGTCCAGAATCTTATTTCAATTGGGCCACGTCAGAACTTGAAACTGGAAAAGTAGATTCAGCTTTTCAGCGATACGACCAACTTGAAAGTTATGCAAAAAAGAATGACACAAAGACTGACCTGATCAAGCGTATGCGCGAGAACATTAAGCGCGCCATCGTACCACCTCCAAAGAAAGAGAAGAAAGATAAGAAAGACGAAGAAAAAAACGAGGAAGAGAAGAAGGATCAGCAGGGATCCAGTGGTGATGGCGAGGGCGAAGACAAGGGCGGCAAATCCTCTGATCAAAAACAGGGGAAGGGCTCCGATCAAGACAAAGAGCAGAAGGAAGGGGACAAGAACCCTTTTGATCCTAAGAATAAGGACAAAGGCGAGAAAGAGAAAAACGATAAGGGCGATAAGGACAAGAACAAAGATAAAGACGGTGAGGACGGTGACAAGAAAGATAATACCGACAAAACTCGCCCAGAAGATTCAGATCAAACAGGTGAAAAGAAAATGGTAAAAGGTAAGGTTTCTCCTTTGCTGGAGCAACTGAAGCAGGATGATCGAAAGTTACAGTTAAAGTTGCTGGATACTTCTACGCAAAAAAGAACTGAGCGGAAAAAGAAGGATTGGTAATGAGACGCTGGATATGGAATTCATTATTTATTTTTGTTTTGTTCCCTGTTTGGGTTCTTGCTGCAAGCCCTGTGGTCATTGAAACTAATCCCAAGGACCCAATCAAGGGCGAAGTCTTTCAAATTTTGTTCAAATGCCAAACGGAAGGCAATACTCAGCCGGAAATCAGTTTTGATCCGGTCGGTTTTGAAGTACTTGGCAAGCAAGCGCAAGGCCTGTCGACTCGTACAGTTTTTAGCCAGGGGAAATACACCACGACTCGCGAGCTACTCATTTCCTATGATGCACGCGCCGCCAAGACAGGTGTCATCAGTCTTAAGAATTTGGTCGTCAAAATTGATGGCCGCATCGAGAGAGATCCATCGGTAGATATAATGGTATTAGATGCTCCGCCAGAGCCTCGCCTTGTTTTCGTGGCTGCAGACGTTTCTAAAAAATCAGTTTTTGTAGGCGAAGGCATCATTGTTCGTTATCACGTGTTTAAGAAAACGGCTTTGCAGTCTTTTGATATAAAAAAATATCCTAAGCTCGACGGCTTCATGAAACGTTACTTGCAAGAAAATGAGAATCCCCATCGAGTCACCGTTGATGGCGAGCTTTTTGCGAAGTCTCTCATTTATTCGGTGCGACTCTATCCTGAGAAAGTCGGCAAGCTTGTGATTGACCCGATGGAAGTCAGTGCAACATATGCTCAAGATATTTATGGGAACATGGGGTTTGGTTTCGGTTTAGGCATGCGTGACATGAAAACCAAAACGCTTTCAAGTGCGCCTGTTGAAATTGATGTGCGTCCGCTTCCTGAAGCAAACCGGCCAGCATCATTTACTGGCCTCGTGGGTGCGCATAAATTTGAACTCAAGCCTGGTCGCAGTCAGATTTTAGTTAATGAGCCTCTTGAGGCCCGACTTACAATTACTGGACCCGGTAATCTAGAAAATTTAGAAGCACCAGCTTTATGGTCGGTACCACAATTAGAAAAGTTCGATGCCAAGTCAGATCTAAGTTTGGTGGGAGCCGAGAGCGCTATTAAAACTTTTGATTACACTTATCTTGGTAAACAGGGTGGTGAGATTCCAGCTTTGAATCTTGAACTCAGTTATTTTGATCCCGATAGTGGTCGCTACGAAAAAATTCAAGAGCAACTCCCTGCTGTTACCGTTGCAGGTAACGCCAATGCTTCTGCCGCTCCTGCACTACCTAAAAATAATGAGCCAAACGCTCCTGATAAAGATGAGGCTTCCGCGTCTGCTCCTGGATTTATTATTGAGAATCGTTGGTGGTCTCAAATGGGTCTGTGGTGGGGTTTGTTGATTATCCTCGTACTCGCTGGAGGCTACTGGCGGCATCAAGTCATTTGGGATGCGATAAAGTCTGCCCGTTCTCCGCTCGATGCTGATCTGCAAAGGTTGTCTAAAGGTAACTTTGCTGTGGCCGAGCTTGTACGCGTTCTCTATCGACTTTCACCTGAAAGTTCGAGCGCTCCGCAAGCAATTCAGGCTTCAGGCCTGACTTCAGAAGAGAAAGCGTATTTCACGAATCTATTGAGCGAAATGGAGTCGGCTGAATTCATGCGCTCCAAGCAAAGTAAATCACGAGAGATTAATGCTAAGATGTTTAAGTCACTACGTAAGAACCTTAAAGGGTAGTCATGTTGCTACATGAATCATTATCTGAATTATTGGGGTATGGCTCTCCTGCCATTGCACTGACGTTTGGCAATTTCGATGGCGTCCATCTTGGTCATCAGAAACTTTTGAAAGAGTTAAAGAAGAAAGCAGCTGCCCAGAACCAAGCCTTGGCGGTGATTACATTTACTCCCCATCCTCGTAAAATTCTTCAGTCCCATGCTGAACGTTTTCTCATCGGCAGCTATTTGCAACGCCGGAAGTGGTTGGCAGAAGCAGGGGTAGATCATTTAATTGAGATTCCATTTACGCGCGACTTTAGCACGCAAGGTGCGGCGACATTTTTAGATAAACATGTCTTGCTCTATCCCAATATAAAAACAATTTTCCTCGGTTGGGATTTTGCTTTTGGTAGTAACAAAGAAGGCGACGCGGACTTTGTTAAAACCCATTGTGCTGGCCGTGGGATTAATGTTGAGGTTTGCCCGGCCTATCCGGTTCAAGACCTGAAGGTCTCATCATCAGCCGTTCGCGAGAGTCTCCAGAAGGGTGACATGGAGCTTACTCGCAAGCTATTAGGCCGCCAGTTCTCCCTTGAGGGAATTGTTGTTAAAGGCGAAGGACGAGGAAGAAAGATTGGAATCCCGACAGCGAATCTGCAATTAGATCCAGACATCATTGTTCCTCTTCGTGGTGTCTATGTCTCAGAGACAGCATGTCGTGGCATGGTTTATCGCTCGGTAACCAATGTCGGCCATAATCCAACATTTGAAGCTGATAAAGCCCTCACCGTTGAAACTCATCTCATCGACTACAATGGCGATCTTTATGGTGAAAATCTAGAAGTGAAGTTTCTCTCGCGTCTGCGCGATGAAAAACGTTTTCCGACCGTAAACGATCTCATTACCCAACTTCATCTGGATATTGATAAAGGGAGAGGTTTCATCATTGATTAAATTGGCGTTGATTGGGAAAGGGATAGCCCACTCGTTATCACCTAAACTCTATAAAGAGTTTTTGGGGCCAAGTATTCAATATGATCTTCTCGATATCGACTCGCTGGTAGCATTGCCTTCAGTGGATGAACTGCGCTCGCGTGGTTATCGGGGAATTAATATTACCACTCCCTGGAAAGAGCATTATGCACCTTATGCGATCACCTCTGCTAAATCGTGGGGAGCAGTGAATTGTTTAAAGATATCTTCCAACGAAGTTTTGGCGACAAACACGGATGCTTCAGCTCTTTCGGTTTTGATGCCCCAGCTCGAACAAAAGACGAAAAGCCAATGTTGGGTGGTCCTGGGCGATGGGGTCATGGCACGTATGGCCTGTAAAATTTTGCGAGATTTAGGCCTTAGCCATTCAAATTATTCTCGCAGAAAGGGTGACGATCTCACTCAGATAAATCTTCCTCAACTCCACTCTCATGCTGGAACTAAAATTGTCATCAATGCCTGTTCTCGCAGTTTCAATTTCACAGGAAAGCTCGATGGGACGTGGGTTTTTTGGGATTTTAACTATGCACATGAGTACCACGCCAAGGCCCTTCCGACGGTCTGTGGTGAGTACATCGATGGCCTTAGTCTGCTTGAAACCCAAGCACGACACGCGGTTAAATTCTGGGAATTACAAGATAAGGATTCAACTTCGGGTACTTAGCATCCGAAAGGTAAGTATAGGTCATTAGGGTTTTAAGGGCGTCACCATGATCCGCAAGGAATTCATCGACGTTGTCACCAACACAGGGATGGCAACGCTCAAAGAACTACGTCGTCTTTCCATGGGGAAGGATGATGAGGTGTCGGAGTTTGAGCTCCTGCGAATGCCCTATTTCGATGAAAACAAATTTGCGAAAATTGTCTCTGAAAAATATTCAATGACCTTCATTGACTTGCGAAATGCAAAGGTACCACCTGAAACACTTTCAAGTCTTAAAAAACGCTTAGTCGTAAAGTATCGGGCTATTCCGATTCAAAAGACGGCCGGAAAAGTAACATTGGCGACTTTTGATCCGACGGTTCCTGCTGAAGCAGCCAAAGAACTCGCTGATCATTTCAAAAAACAAGTAGAGTTTATCCTTACTAATCTTTCGTCTTGGAGAAAACTTTTCTCAGGGATCAAAGACTCAGTAGATGATTTGATAGGTAACATCGTCGAAGTGACTGGTGCATCTGGCAGTGAAGAAACCGTTCGCGCTGAAGATATCGGTGATGACGTTGTGACTTTTGTGAATAGGATGCTCGCAGAAGCATTTGTGAAGAAGGCCTCCGATATTCACGTTGAGCCCTATGAGAAGAACTTTCGCATTCGATTCCGAATTGATGGTTCTTTGGTAGAGGCTGCATCGCCACCGAAAAGTATGATGGCCTCCATCGTTTCACGTCTCAAGATTATGTCTCAGATGGATATTTCGGAGAAAAGAAAGCCACAAGATGGCCGGATTAAGCTTTTGATCGGCGGCAAGCCCATTGATTACCGCGTATCCTCTCTACCCACATTGTTTGGTGAGAAGATGGTTATGCGATTGCTCGATTCATCCAACCTCCAGTTGGATATGACCAAACTTGGATTTGAGCAAAAGCAGATTGATGTGTTCAAAGAAGGGATCTATCGCCCTTACGGGATGTGCCTTGTAACTGGTCCAACCGGTTCTGGTAAAACAACAACGCTGTATTCAGCGCTCTCAGAATTGAATACACCTGATAATAATATTTCTACTGCTGAAGATCCGGTTGAATTTAACCTTGAAGGTGTGAACCAGGTTAACGTTCGCAAGGATATCGGACTGACATTCGCCTCTTCTTTGAAAGCGTTCTTGCGACAAGATCCCGACATCATCATGGTAGGTGAGATTCGAGACCTAGAAGTCGGTGAGATCGCAGTAGAAGCTGCTCTTACGGGCCACCTTGTTCTTTCAACTCTTCACACTAACGATGCCGCTGCAACGGTCACTCGTCTTCTTAACATGGGGATTGAGCCCTTCTTGGTGGTCGCTGCACTTAACGTCATCGTGGCCCAGCGCTTGTGTCGTAAAATCTGCATCAACTGCCGTGAAGAAAAGAAAGTAGGTTTAGAAGAGCTGATCGCCTGTGGTTTTGCGCCAGCGTCCGCCGAGAAAATCAAAGTGTACACAGGACGTGGTTGCGAAGCTTGCAATGGCACGGGCTACAAGGGTCGTGTGGCCATTTACGAAGTTCTCGCGATGAGTCCCAAAATTCGTGAACTTATTATTAAGCATGCATCTACTGATGATATTAAGCGCCAAGCGATCCGTGATGGAATGAAAACCCTTCGAATGTGTGCACTTACGAAAGTGGCGCAGGGTCTTACGACCCTAGAAGAAGCGATCGGCAACTCTTCTTCAGATAACATGTGATAAAGGACGAGCGATGAGCAGTAATAATGAAGCCACCAAAACCAAGACATCAGCTGATAGTGCTGTAGGAAACCTGCAAATTCAGCAGTTGTTTAAAGTGATGGTTGAGTCTGGTGCTTCCGATCTTCACATAACCGTGGGTACATCACCCGGGATGCGTATCAGTGGTGACATCGTCCGAGTAAAAGTGGGCGCACTGACTGCGGATGATACCAAAAGGTTGATCTATCAGATTTTGACCGAGAAGCAAAAAGCGGAACTCGAGAAGAATCTAGAGTTGGATTTTTCCTTCGGGGTAAAAGGTCTCGCACGTTTTCGTGCCAACGTATTTTATTCGAAAGCGGCCGTTGCCGCCGTCTTCCGTCAAATTCCTAGTTTGATTCCGGACTTCGATGCTCTTGGCTTGCCGAAAGTCTTGCTTGATATTGTCAACGTCTCCAACGGGTTGGTGCTTGTAACGGGCCCAACCGGTTCAGGTAAATCGACGACCTTGGCCGCACTCATCGATCGTCTCAACTCTACGATGCCAGGTCACATTATTACCCTGGAAGATCCTGTCGAATTCGTTCATCAACATAAGCTCTCTCTTGTAAACCAGCGTGAGATTGGTTCAGATACGTTGAACTTCAGTAAAGGTCTTAAATCACTTTTGCGCCAAGATCCCGACGTTGTTTTGGTGGGCGAGCTTCGCGACCAAGAAACCATCGAAGCTGCTTTGACGATTGCAGAAACTGGTCACTTGGTATTTGGTACACTCCACACCAACTCAACCATCCAAACGATCAATCGTATCGTAAACGTGTTTGCATCGGATCAGCAGGAACAAATTAGAACTCTGCTTTCGTTCGTGCTTCAAGGGGTGATTGCCCAACAGCTTCTCCCGAAGATTCCGAAGGGACGAGTGGCCGTTCAAGAGATTTTGCGAATTACTCCAGCGATTCGAAATTTGATACGCGAAGATAAAGTGCACCAGATTTATTCACAGATGCAGATCGGTCAAGAAGAGACAGGCATGTCGACCATGAACCAAGGTCTAAAAAAGCTTTTGGATGGTGGTGTGATTACGGCTGAATCTGCGCTTTCCTATACGAACAGTCCGGAAGAATTGCAGCGCATGATGGGTCTAACTTCAGCTCCACGGAAAAAATAGGTACAGGTTGAATGGGCAAGTTTAAGTACAGCGGTACAAGAGAAGATGGAAAGCGTGTTGAGGGCGAGATCGACGCCGAGACACTTAAAGAGGTAAAAAAATTACTTCGCCGCCAAGGCGTGCGCCCGTCTCGCATTGTGGCTCCTTCGGCACTTGAAATTGATCTAGGACAGTGGATGGTGGACAAGGGGATCGCTAAGCCCTTCGCTTTAGCAGATCTCATGCGTTTCACTCGTCAGTTGGCGATCCTTATTAACGCAGGCGTTCCGATCATGGAATGCCTCGAGATCTTGTATAAGCAGGAAAAAAACCTGTTCTTTAAAAAGACCATCAAGAACGTTGCGAGTCAGGTGGAGGGCGGTAAGTCGCTTTACGATGCGCTGATGTTTACCAAAGTATTTGATAAACTTTACTGCAACTTGATCAAGGCCGGTGAGTCGGCAGGTATTCTCGATGGTATCTTGAACAAGCTTGCTGAGTTTCTTGAAAAACAAGACAAGCTTCGCAAGCAAGTGAAAGGTGCACTGACCTATCCAACGATCGTTGTGATCATCGGTCTTTTAGTTCTCTGGGGTTTGATGACCTTCATCGTTCCGCAGTTCGTAGGTCTATTAACTGAGAGTGGTCAGGAGATTCCCGCCATCACTCAGTTTGTGATCGATGTCTCAGAGTTCTTCCAAAGTTATACCTTGCTGATGATTCCAATCATTGTGGCGGGTCTCATGTTGTTTATTAACTTCATTAAGACCAAAGAAGGAAAGCTGGCGTGGGACAGGTTCTTAATGAAGGCACCTTTATTTGGGGAGCTCGTGATTAAGGCTAACCTCGGCTCTTTCACACGCACTCTTTCAACAATGCTCTCCGCGGGTGTTCCTATTATTGATGCTCTAGATATCTGTATTGAGACACTCGATAATCAACAGATTGCTAAAGACTTCACCGCTGTTCGAAAAGCAGTGACGGAAGGTAAGTCTATTACTGAGCCCTTGGGACGAATTAAGTACTTCCCTGAGCTCGTAGTACAAATGATTAAAGTAGGTGAGTCCACGGGTAACCTGGATTCCATGCTTCTTAAAGTAGCGAACGTATTCGAAGAAGAAGTGGCCGAGGTGGTCTCTAACTTAACTAAATTGATTGAACCACTTATCCTCGTGGTTTTGGGCGGCATGATCGCGGTTGTTTTGATCGCCATGTACCTTCCAATCTTTATGGCGGCCGGTGGCGCCGAGGGCGAAGAAGGGGCTCGCCCGGTTGAATAGCCACAATAAAGAGTCAGTTTTGTGGGGGCGAAGCGCTGCCCCCATAAATTAGGTTCAGGAATTCAGTGAGTTATGAGGAAGTTGATTTTTTTTTAGCGAAAACCGAGAAGAGCCTTACAATGTTTTTAAGTGAGGCGATTGATCGGTAGGGCTCTTAATGCCCGTCAGGTTGAAAGCAGCATGGTGATCTAAACAAGTTTCGTAATTTGCGAAGCTTGAAAATTTCGGCCTCTTAATGGTCGTATTTTACAGGAGTTTTTATGAAGTTTTTGTCGCGTGTAAAGGACGAGGGTTTTACGCTCGTCGAATTGATGGTCGTTGTTGCGATTATCGGTGTTCTTTCAGCAGTTGCTATTCCTAACTTTAAAAAATACCAGGCGAAATCTAAAACTTCTGAAGCTAAGTTGCAGCTTTCAGCTGGATATACTGCCTTGCAGTCTTGGTACTCAGATTACGACAACTACGGAACTTGCCTCAACTTGATGGGCTTTGATCCGGCGGTTGAAAGAGATACTCGTTACTATGCTGTTGGCTTCGATGTGGGAGCAACAAGTGCTGGTAACGCCGCCGCAGTCGTAAACGGTGCTCCAGCTGCTTGTACAGGTGCTGGTGTAGCTAACGACTCGACAACAGCTTCAGCAAGTACCGCAAACGTTTCATCATACGGAGCTGGTCGCTTGGTGGCAGGTGTAGCGGCTATGACGGGTGCAATGCTTGACCAGTCAGGTGCTGTAGCACCGGATGCTACTACCTTTGTTATGGGTGCTGTAGGTGTCATCGATGCATCGAAAACAGCGTCTAACACTGCAGATGCTTGGACCATGAACCAAAACAAACGCTTAATTCAGACTCGTACTGGTTACTAGAATTTAGTTTTAAGATTCTTTGGATTTTGCAGGGGAGCTCATTGAGCTCCCCTTTTTTTTAGCTTCACATTAACCAGCGCCCTCCGAGCCTTCCACTGCCCTTGAGTCTGAAAATAGGGTTCACCCCAGAAGTCGACACGCTCACAGTCTGATTTGTCAGCATTGAGACAATCCAAATCTCTGAGAGCCTTTAAGGTATAGATCTGATTTCCGAGACGTTCTTTTGTCACATCTCTTTCTGGTAGGTTCTTCCAAGTCTCTATGCTCAGGTCCAGTGCTGCCGCCTCATCTACGCTCTCTACCAGGATTTTTGAGTAGAAAGCCCCAAAGGTTCGTGGCCGATGTGGATGGTCTTTGATTTTCTCAAAAAAAGGAAAAGATTTTTTTACTTCACCCCTCTCGATTGCATAAAGATAGCCCATTTGCCAGTTGAGGTTATAGTCCTCAGGAAAATGGACTAATCCGCGCTTCATGAGATCTTCAGCTCCCAGTAAATCATCTTTAATGATCATGAGGTACTGTCCGCCGTAGTAATAGTTTTCATAAAACTGCGGATCAAGATGAGATATCGTGAGAAAGCGCAGGTAGAGCCAGGAGCGGAGGTCGTTTCCTTCGTAGTGTTCAATATCGCTTTCGATGAGAGTCTGGACCCAAGTGATGTCAGCAATAAGTCGCTTGAACCCTAATCCGAATGTCCGTAAAAAATCAGAACGAAAAGTATAAATTTGCTCTTGATTATCAATGACGAGCTTCGGCATACGAATAGCTGTGCTCAAGAAGAAGGAGACACAGAGAAGGCCGGCTGTAAGTACGGGTAGAAGGAAACGTGCGGTCATTGCTTTTCCACCATTCTGACGAGATAATTTATTATATGTTGAGTTGGGAAGGAATCACTAAGAAATTTAGCTCTGATCTATTAACGGCGCCCTTTGTTGCGCTCGATAATGTGAGTTTCAGCGTTCCCGACGGCTCCATGGTGGGCTTTATTGGTGCGAATGGAGCGGGCAAAACAACTTGTTTGAAGATTGCCCTCGATTTTATTCGCCCAACGTCAGGTGTTGTTAATTTCAGTCCAAGGTTAGGCAAAACTCGCAAAGAGATTTTTAAACACATAGGTTTTTTGCCTGAGCGCCCTTATTACTACCCCCATTTGAAAGGCGAAGATTTTATTCTTTTTATGGGTGAGCTGTCAGGCATGACCCGTAATCAGATCAAGGGGCAGCTTCCCGCTCTTGCTCAGCGTTTTCGTTTGGATCATGCTCTTCACCGTGAGCTGAAGACGTACTCGAAAGGCATGCTCCAAAGAATTGGATTCTTAGTCACAGTACTCCATGCCCCACAGCTCATCATTCTGGATGAGCCGCTTTCTGGCCTTGATCCCGTTGGTCGCAAAGAGATGAAAGATATTATTGTGGAGATTCATAGAGAGGGTAAGACTGTCTTCTTCAGCAGTCATATCGTGTCAGACGTAGAAGAAGTATGTGATCGAGTCGTTTTTCTACGCCAAGGTAAACTGATTCATGATGGACCTGTGCAGCCTCTCTTGCAGGCGCATGCACGCCCAGCATGGAGGGTCTCTATTCAAAAGACCTCCCAAGAGGTCGCTTGTCCAATTCTTTCTCGCACTTCACTTGGTGGAGGAGTTGACGCCATTGAAGTCGCTTCTGATCTAAAAGATAAACTTGTCCAAGAACTTTGCTCTAAAGGCATCTCTATTGCAGGCCTCGAACAAATTAAGCCGCACTTAGAAGAAATTTTCTATCATACGGGCAAGAGTTAGTTATGGAACAAGTACAAAAAACACTCGTCATTGCTCGCTATACATTCCTTGAAATGTTGAAAAGTAAGATGTTGTGGAATGTGGCTTTGCTTGGAGCTTTCATTGCTGTCTGTACGTATGTGGCCAGTGAATTTACTTTTGGTGTTCCCACTCGCGTGGCGATCGATCTTGGGCTGGGGAGCTTATCACTTTCAAGCTATAGTATCGCTCTCTTGATTGGTATTGGTTTGATTCGCAAGGAAGAGGATTCAAGAACGATTTACCTCATCATCTCACGTCCTGTGTCTAGAACGACTTTTCTTGTTGGAAAAGTCTTGGGACTGATCTTTTTCCTTATTCTGAACCTCGCGCTTCTTTGTCTGCTAGCGATTGGTGTCCTTCTGATGTTGGGCGGTGGAGTCGATCCTCTCATTTTGACCGCCATGGCTTTTTCTATGCTAGAGGCGACTCTCTTGTTGTGTGTCGTTGTCTTGCTCTCGCTGATGGTCAATCAGGCCATTGCATTAATGGTGTCGCTGATCTTGTTGGTCGCGGGCCATGCCATGGGTGAAGTGTTGGTTTCTTCATTTGTATCAAATCGACCTTGGATCAAACCCATTATTGAATTTTACCACTTAGTTCTTCCGGGGTTCTATCGTTTTAACCTCAAAGATTTTGTGCTGTATCAGAAGCAAATTCCCTTTCAACAAATTGCCCTCGTTTTTACTTATGGTGTTTGTTATTCATTGGGGCTTATCACTGCATCCGCCTGGGTGCTTAATCGCAAAAACCTGGATTAGTTGATGAATGAAATGATTCCGCTTTATAAATCATTCGCAGCTATCTTTGGTGCGCTGATTGGCAGCTTTTTGAACGTTGTGATTCACCGTCTTCCACTTGAAAAGGAACTGGTCGTTTCTCGCTCAGCATGCCCGTCATGTCAGGCTTTGATTCCATGGTGGTGCAATATCCCCATTTTTAGCTGGATTGCTTTGCGAGGAAAATGTCGCTCATGTAGCACTCCTATCAGTCCGCGCTACTTGCTAGTAGAAATGATCACAGCTCTTATCTTTTTTCTTAGTTTTCCCAATGACCTGTCGCCCACGTCCATTTTTCAATGGATTTTTCTCGCTGCTATTTCATGCGTTCTCATCTGCCACTTTTTTATTGATCTCCAACATAAGCTCTTGCCTGACGTCCTAAATATTTATTTGTTGTGCTTAGTTTTGCCATACGCTGTTATTTTCTTTGCCCCTACGCACTGGCTGTCAGGTGGAGGCTTCGGTTTCCTGGGCCCCCTCGCAGTTTCTTGGGGCTTTTATAAATGGAAGGGTAAGGTTGGACTCGGCGGTGGTGATATCAAGCTTTGGGGTGTATTAGGAATTTTCCTCGGGCCGTTCGGTATCCTCGAAAACATTTTTATGAGCTGCTTGTTGGGCTCTATTGTTGGCATCGCACTCATTTTGGCCAAGCGTTATGATCGCGACGGCGGAATTCCTTTCGGTCCTTTCATTATCGTAGTGACCTTCATTCAGATTTATTTTCCTGGCCTCATTTCCCAATTGGGCTTTCAAATTTTCTGATAGCCCGACTATTCCAGTCGGTTGGGCGTGGCAGTAAATCCTTGAAGACGCGTTTCAACGCGTCCTATAATCAAATCAACTTTGTGTATTTCCATGGGATAGGTGCCCTGCCGTGCCATCATTGCAAGAAAAAATTCAAGAGATGTTAGGTGGAATTTCCGCCGGCTCTGCCATGGGTCTAGATCTCGGATCACACAGTATCAAGGTGTGTGAAGTTTCTGGTTCACGCGGTAAATGGAAACTCGATCGCTTTGCGATGATTCCATTGAGTGAAGCCGCGATCATCGAAGATGAATTTCAAAAACCAGAAGAAATTGTTGAAGCGATACAAGCGGGCCTACGTACTTCCGGAATTAAATCTAAGAACGTTGCGATTGGTTTATTTGGTCAGAACACAATGACTAAACGTATGTCAGTTCCAGATGGAACGAAAGAAGAAATCCAAGACCACATCATGTGGGAATCTGAGCAGTATATTCCATTCGGTGCTGATGAGAGTGAAGTTGATTTTCATGTCATTGGTGATACTGAAGGCGGCGGTAAAGATACTCTAGTCGTCGCTGCAAGAACGGACTTGGTTGAACGTTTTCAGGACATCGTTAAGGAATCTAAGCTGCAGGTCAAGTTCGTAGACTTGAATGTGTTGGCGCTAGCGAACCTATTCGCAGAGACAGCAGTTGCGAACAATCCAGAATTAGATGAGGGCAGTATCCTTATCGATTATGGTGCTCAAAGCATCAAGATCATTATCTATCGCAATGGCGGACCGATCTTCACCAAAGAGCTTCCAGTTGGTTGCTCACTTATTACAGAAGAAATTCAGCGACAAATGTCGGTGAGTTACGAAGAAGCGGAAGATCTCAAAATTTCTCATGACGACAGTGGCAATTTACCTGAAGAGATTTTGACGATTATTAGAGCTCAGATTGAAAGCCAGATTTCAGAAGTAAAAAAGAACCTTAACTTTTATATTTCTGCGGGTTCTACGGAACAAGTTAGAAATTGCTTTTTAGTGGGCGGTGGATCTCGGCTTGGGCTTTTGAAAGAGATGCTCAGCCGTACACTCAACATGGAAGTGGAACTATTTAATCCTTTTGATCATGGCCTCAAGTGCGGCAGTGGTGCACTCGAAGACAACCTTGATCTCATTTCGGCGGTGGGCTGTGTGGCCATCGGACTTGGATTGAGGTCATAGCATGATTGAGATTAACCTCAGTACCCTTAAAAAACCGCTAGACCTTGCCAACGTCGGCGGCTTTGATCTCTCGAAGCTCAACGTGAAGATGGTGGTCCTTGCGATCTTCTTGCTCTATGTTCCAGATTTCTTCATCGTAGACTCACTTCAAGAATCAAAAACTAAAGCCGATGAAGAGTTGCAGGCCTTAATACAGAAAAAGAGCAAACTCACTCGTCGAGTAAATGCACTTAAAGAATTTGATAAACAAGTCCAGCAACTCAAGCGCCGAGAGCAGCAACTCACCGAGAAGCTTGAAGTCGTTAAAAGCATTCTAACAACCAAAAGAAATCCATGGAACATATTGGTTTATGTTGCGAAAAACATTCCGCCTGAAATTTGGCTAACTGAAATTGAGTTTCAAGATGAAGAGTTAATTTTTAGAGGCTTATCTTTGGATTACGCCAACCAGGGTTTGTTCCTTGAGAACTTAAAGAAGTCTATCTTCTTCGATAAGAACATTACGTATAACAAAACCAATCCAACCTCATTGCCTGCAAATCAAAAAAACATGGCACCCTTTGAGATCAAAGCTCGAATCGCGAGGTTCGAATAATGAAGGATCTAGTCAGTAACGTACTCTCTAAGCTTCACCTTATTATTATCCTCTACGGACTTGTGAGCTTCTATTCTGTTTACAGCGAATACGAAACTCAGCTTGAAGAAATTCAGCAACAAAAGCCTTCGATTGAAGAAGATATTAAAAAAGCTGAAGTAAAACTTGGCCAGATTGATGAGTTTCGCAAAAACGTAGATCAGACGAAACTTCGTGTGAACGAGGTGTTTGGTAATATTGAGAAAGTTCAGCGGCAACTTCCTTCCGAAATTAATGATATTGAAATTTTGGATTACCTTTCGAAAGAAGGGCGAACTTTGAATATGCCTGAGCTGGAGCCTAACCCAAAAGATGAGCAGCCCATGGGCTTCTATATTTCGAAGCAATATAGTCTCAAGGGTAAATCAACCTTTCTTCAGTTTGTTGTTTTCCTCGAGAGAATCAACGGTGCCGAGCGACTCTTTAATATCAAGAATTTCAAAGTTACTGCTCCTTTGGAGGCCCAGAAAGGTCGCTTTCAAGTTGTGAACTTTGAGGGAACGATAGATACATTCAAATTCAACTCGTCACACAAAGAATCTTCGGGAGTAGAAGAGATCGAGTCTGAGTTTAAGAAAAACGGTAAAGCAGGAGGGGAAGGATGATTCTTTTCTTGCTCTTGATTAGTTTCTCCCAAGAAGCACATGCCCAAGCTAATTCGCGACTTCGCGAGACTTTTAAAACAATGACAGCTATCGAAAATCCTTTTGAATTGAGAGACCCTTTTAAGGCTCCCTTATCAAGAAGTAACTCTGCTGGCGGTCGCGAAGAAAAAAGTCTCATGCGTGATGGAGTCTATACCAATATTGAGCAAGCCCAGATTACCGATATCAGCAGTATTCGGATTGTTGGTGTGATGATTGGGCGTGAGAGAAGAGCGCTTGCCAAGCTTGAAGGTGGAAAAGGTAATATTATTATTCTCAAAGAGGGCATGCGACTGGGTTCTGACAATGCCGAGCTCAAAGCGATTCATCCCGGTGGTGTAATTCTTGTAGAGAAACTTGTGAACGTTTACGGTGAAGAAGAATTTTTGGAGACAGTGATCCCTATTTCACAGTAGAATGAAGCAAGGCATCGGACCACTTGTCTTTACAGAAAGAGCGAGCGATATGAAAAACGGATTTTTCATTCTGGCCCTCAGCGGAATCCTTATACCTGCCCTTTCATGGGGGCAGACGATCAAAACAGTAAACTTTTTCCAAGAGGGAGAAGTAAGCAAGCTTGTTATTGAAGTCGATAGGCCTGTTATCGCAGATCGTTTTCACGTCAAAGACGACAAACAAATCATTCTCGACCTCAAAAACGTAAAAGCGGATAAAAAGCTACTCAGAGGTATTGATACTTCTGAATTCGATGGGGCTGCTGTTTATATCTCTGGATACGCTAAGCCGGGCGCTTCACAGGATATCCGTTTTGCAGTTCAGTTGCGCGACAACGTTCGCTCAGTGCTTGAAACCCAGGGTGAGAAGATCATTTTGAGCATTGAGAATCGTTTCGGTGTGTTCTCGAAAGCAAAATTGCAGACATCTGAATCGGGTCCGGTAACAACAACTTCTTCGTCGGCGCCATCACCTCTAGAGGATGCAGTCAGACTCAATGTGCCTCGCTCAAGCTCAATTGAAGACATTCTTGATAATTTAACGCTTTCGGGCCCTAAGAAATACATCGGAAAGCGAATCTCAATTAACGTACGTGATATTCCACTACCAGATCTTCTTCGGATGATCGCAGATACATCTGGCTTCAATATTATTATTGATTCGGAAGTCTCTGAGGTGAAACCGCTCACTCTTTCACTCACAAATATTCCCTGGGACCAGGCTTTAGATACAATATTGGCGCTCTCTAAACTTATTGCGACAAAGAATTCCAATATTCTTTCTATTAAGTCACTTACTAAAGCGACAGCAGAGCGTGAAGCTGAAGCGAAGGCAGAACAGCTTAAGCTTGGGCTTGAGCCTCTCGTGACAAAAGTTTTCCCTATCAGCTATGCAGCGATTGCAGACTTGCAGAAGATTCTCAAAGATTACCTAACAGAATCTCGTGGCAAGATGTCAGAAGACATCCGTACGAACAGTCTGATTGTTAAGGACACTGTTGATTCAATTGAACGTATCAAAAAGATCATCGAACTTCTTGATACACAGACCCCTCAGATTTTGATCGAAAGCAAAATCGTAGAGGCAACTGAGAGCTATAGTAAGCGCATTGGTCTTACCAATGGTATTGGATTTGGCTACGACCCTATTTCTGTGGCTCCAGCGGGCGGAGCTCTTCCAAATGGTGCTAGCGTAGGCTTCTCATTTTCATCTGCAAGTAGCGGTGCAGGCGGAACAGCGCTTGGGATTAACGTCAGTACATTTAAACGCCTCATAAATTTAAACATGTCACTTGAGTTGATGGAGTCGGAAGCCAAGGGCCGTATTGTTACGGCTCCCAAAGTTATTACTCAAAACAAGACTGCCGCAACAATTTCAAGCACAGAGGTATTTAACTTTGTACAAACGTCTGTTGCTGCTGGTGGTATCCAGACGCAAATTATTACTCCGATTTCTGCACCATTGAGTCTTGTCGTGACTCCACAAGTTACAAATGAAGGCTCAATCAATCTTGAGGTCGCACTTAATAAAGGCAGTTTCCAGCCACAGTCGGTTGGTCCTCCGGGGACTGTTACTCGATCACTTAATACAAAAGTGTTGGTGGATAACGGGTCAACTGTTGTTCTCGGTGGTTTGTATACAACTCAATCCAGCGAGGGTCACTCGGGGATTCCTTTCATGAAGGATTTACCATTGGTGGGTTGGCTGTTTAGAACTCCACACAATCCAGCCACGAGCCGAAGCGAGCTTTTGATCTTCCTTACTCCGCGGATTATCAACCAAGAAGAAGCGGGTTTGGTTGATCGCCAAAGTGCTTCTTCTAAACTCTAAGGAAGAAGCCTGTGGCCGTCCGTCGCCCAGCCTCTGCTCTTCTGAGTCGATATCTCGAGCAGTATCGCCGTCAGCCTGGCTCTAGGGTCTTCGCACCCCTAGCAGAAGCCTACAGAAAACTGGGCATGACTGATGAAGCACTGAAGGTTCTCAAAGAGGGCATCAAACGCCATCCAGGTTACGTTTTGGGTTATCTCGTATTGGCCCAGTGCTATCACGATCAGAAAAAAAACGATGCAGCCTACCAGACCCTTTTGCCACTCACTCCTCATCACAGAGACAATCCGGGTTTGCAAAAACTCTTCGCGCAAGTTTGTCTTGAGCTAGGGAATTTAGAAGAGGCACTTGAGACTTTCAAATATCTCTTGTTCCTCAATCCACGCGACAAATATGTAGCAACACAAGTTCATGCGCTCGAAGATGACTTACAGAGAAAACAAGTCGTGCGTCCTCAAAGTGTCGTACTTAAGGCCCCACCAGCAGCCTCATCTCAATTCGGAATTAATGAAGATGATTGGGCGATGGTGGATTTTGCGCCTGAGAAAAAAGAAGAAGTGCCAGAAGCGAACGAAGAAGATCAGTGGTCGATGGGCTCTCCTTCTTCAATGCCAGCACCAGTGGCGACTAAAGAAGATGACTGGAAAGTCATGTCTCGTTCAATAGATGATGATTTCTTTAGTGATGACGAAGTCACGCCGGAAGATGCAGAAGCTCCGTTGCCAGAAGATACAACCCCAGTGGCTTCGCACACATTGGTAGATCTCTATGTGGCGCAAAATCACATCGGTCCTGCTATCGATCTCTTGGAAAATATCATTGCCTTGAACCCCAGCGATCGACGCTCGGTGCTGCGCCTAAATGAATTGAAGCAACGAGCTTCAGCTCCTGAAGATGACGGACAAGAAGAGCTCATGCGTATTATTGAGACAGAGGTTCAAGCGCCGCATGCGGTGAAAATGGAACGCGCGCTCAAACTTTTCTTGCAGCAAGTCCAGCTCACGGCCATGGAGCGACAGGATAACAATGTCTGATTTTCTCATCATCAACGGTCCCAATCTCAACATGCTTGGTAAACGTGAGCCGGAAGTTTACGGAACGCTTTCACTTGATGATGTACGTAAACACACTGAAGCCAAACTCAAAGACGATGGTGCAAAACTTGAGTGGTTCCAAAGTAATCTCGAAGGCGAGATTGTTGATCGCCTGCAAAAAGCTGCGACGCAGAATTATAAAGCCGTGATCATTAACCCGGGTGGCTATGCGCACACATCGGTAGCGATTCATGACGCCATTAAAATCCTGCAAATTCCAGTGATTGAAGTCCACCTTTCTCATGTCTATCGGCGCGAGGGCTTCCGACAGACTTTATTGACGGCAAAAGCCTGCATGGCCATAATGACCGGGCTCGGAAAAGACGCCTATTGGCTTGCCGTTAAGTCGCAACTCTAGAGAGGAAGCTCCATGTATCAAACGACTGATTTCAGAAAGGGTCTCAAAATCGAGATCGAAGGAAAACCTTATCTCATCGTGGAATTCCAACACGTGAATCCTGGTAAAGGTTCTGCGTTCGTTCGCACACGTCTCAAAAACTTAGAAACTAACCAAGTCATGGAAAGAACTTTCAAGGCCGGTGTAGAAACTGTTGATACGCCTGATCTCGAAGAGCGTGAAATGGAATTTAACTACGGCGATATGGAAGGCTTCAATTTCATGGAGCAATCTACTTTCGAAATGGTTCACCTTTCGAACGATCAAGTAGGCGATAACAAAAACTACCTTCAAGAAGGTATCAAAGTTTTCGTGCTTTACTTCAATGGTCGTCCGATCGCGATCGAGCTTCCTAACTTTGTTAACTTGAAAGTCGTAAGCACTGATCCAGGCCTTAAAGGTGATACCGCCTCAGGTGGCAGCAAAAAAGCTGTGATGGAGACAGGTCTCCAGGTGAACGTTCCGCTCTTCATTAAAGAAGGCGAAGTTCTTAAAATCGACACTCGCACAGGCGAGTATATGGAAAGAGCGAAGGTTTAATATGGCAGTTGATATGAAAGGTCTCAAAGAGTTTGTAAAACTTGCTAAGGACTCGGGAGCTTCGGAACTCGTCTACGAGACGAAAACCATGAAATTGAAAGTGAACTTCGGTGGTTCATCCGTTGTCATGCACTCGGCTCCAGCCGTTCAGCATGCGCCAGCTCCAGTGGCTGCGCCCGTTGCCGCTGCTCCTGCGGCCGCTAAAGCAGCAGCCACTGATGCTAACATTCACGTCGTAAAATCGCCGTTCGTAGGAACTTTCTACGCATCACCAGGCCCAGGAAAACCAATCTACGCAAAAGTCGGCGACAAAGTTAAGGTCGGCCAAGCGCTGTGTGTTCTTGAAGCCATGAAGATTATGAACGAGATCGACGCAGATGCCGCAGGCGAAATTGTTGAGATCTGTGTAGAAAACGAAAGTTTGGTCGAGTTTGGCCAGGCCCTCTTTAAAATTCGCCGCGCATGAGCTCATCAGTCAAACCATTCAAGAAAGTCCTCATCGCTAACCGTGGTGAGATCGCTGTTCGCATTATCCGTTCGTGTCGTGAACTCGGCATCGAAACAGTGAGCGTGCATTCAACAGCAGATGAAGACAGTCTCCACGTAAAAATGGCAGATGAATCGGTTTGCATTGGCCCAGCTAAAAGCACACTAAGTTATCTCAATATTCCCCAAATCCTCTCAGCTGCCGACATCACCGGTGCGGATGCGATCCATCCTGGATACGGTTTCCTCTCTGAAGATGATGAATTTTCAGAAATGTGTGCGAAGTGGGGCATTACATTTATTGGCCCATCACCAGATTGTGTCCGCAAGATGGGCGATAAAATCGAATCTAAAATTCTCGCTCGCGAAGCCGGCGTGCCAACCCTTGAGCCTATTTACGTAAAAGGGAAGTCGCTTCCAGAAATTACAAAAGAAGCAGAAAAGATGGGATATCCCATTTTGATTAAAGCTTCTGCTGGTGGTGGTGGTCGCGGTATGAAGCGCATCGAAAGCGCTGCGGAGTTGCCAGACACGCTGGCGCGTTTGGAAGTCGAAGCCAAAAACGCTTTCGGTGATGGAACACTCTTCATTGAAAAATACATTCAGAATCCTCGCCACGTAGAGATCCAGATTCTGGCTGATAAGCACGGAACTGTTTTGCACCTCGGTGAGCGCGATTGCACGATTCAACGTCGCTTCCAAAAAATTCTTGAAGAGAGCCCATCTCCGGTTTTACCAGAGAAAACTCGCCAGGAAATGTGTGCGGCTTCTATTCGTTTGGCCAAAGCGGTTGGCTATGATTCTGTGGGAACGGTAGAGTATCTCTACGATCAAGATGACGGTCGTTTCTACTTCATGGAGATGAACACTCGTATTCAAGTAGAACATCCTGTGACAGAGCAACGCACAGGTCTTGATCTCATCGCTGAGCAGATTCGTGTGGCCATGGGTCACCCTCTGAATATCCGACAAGAAGACATCAGTTTCCGTGGCCACGTCATGGAATTCCGAATTAATGCTGAAGATGGCCGCACTGGAATGCCATCTCCCGGTTCGATAACTCACTATCACCGACCAGGTGGCTTGGGTGTTCGCTCAGATGACTTCATTTATACCGGCTATACTGTACCGCCATACTATGACTCCATGGTTTCAAAGATCATTATCACTGCGGATTCGCGTGAGAAATGTATCGCTAGGGGCATGCGTGCCCTGACGGAAATTGTGGTTTCAGGAATTCAAACAAACATCGATTTGCATAAGTCCATACTCACTCATCCGGACTTTGTATCGAACCGCTATTCCACGAATTTTCTCCAGAAACTCCTCGAATAAAGTATAATGAAATCAGGATGTTAAATGACCCCAGGAGGGGGTTACTATGGATCATTTCCAACTCGGTCGAGTCGCGTTCGAGGCGCGCCAATTCACTGAAGCCGAAAGCCATCTTAAGCGTGCTGAAGCAGCAGTAACGCCTGAAGAACTTCTTGAGCTTCGCGAGCTGCAATTTTCATGCGCAAAAATTTTGAGACCAGAAACTTGTTGGGTTGAGCTCAAGATACTGATGCGTCTGTGTTCAGAAAAAAAATCACCAGACGAGCTGATTAATTTTTTACAACAAGCTGAGTCCTATCTTCCTGAAAAACAAAAAAGTTTATTTTTTGAATTACAGGCACAGTCCTACTATCAAAAAGGTGTACTGGCACGCTCCCGTGAATTTGCACTTAAACACGTAGAGTATTTGCTAACCAAAAAGCTAAGTGCCCACTTGTCGATAGTGAGTACCAAGTACGAAGCATGGTTCCCTCAATCCTTTTATTTCTCCTACATGCGTTATCAGTCCTACGTATTGCTTGAGGATGTCTCAAGCGCGACTCAGCAGTTCGCTCACATTGGTAAGTTACTCCAGCGCAAATGGGCAAAAATCGAAGATAAAAAAGAAAATTCAAAATACTCAGTGCTGAGTGCGGTAGCAGAATGCACTAAAGCTCTAGATGCAATGAATGGGGAAGCCGTTTTACTCTCACACAAAGCAACCTTGAATGCCTTGTTGCATTCAGATTTGCCCCTGGCGAAAGAAGATTGGAAGAAAACGGTAGAACTTGTGATCAGGGACGAGAATTGGGAAAACCTTAAACTCTGTCTTGAGATTGCAATTAAGACTGGAAACAAAGACATTGCGCTTGAAACCTATGCAAGTCTGAAGCGGAAGCGTGGCTTCTCCTTCGTAAAGCTCACGCGCCATGATACGGGTTTAAAAGAATGGCTTCTAGAAAATGCAGGCGTACGCCAGTCACGCCATGGCGAAGATGTGCACGCTGAAACGATTTCTGCAGATGATCTAAAGCTTAGCGATTCCACTCCATTTAAAGATCAAGACGATCTTCCCAGAGAACAAAATGAGGACAGCGAAGAACTCAAGGCCGTGGAGATGAATGCCATAAGACAATTAGCTCTTCATGAACCAGGTATAGAGCTCCTTCCTGATCTGCTTGTCGCTTATCGCACTATGGGCTTTCACCGTGTGGTGGGCTGGTTATTGCAAAGTTATGCATTGGACGATCTCGGAGCTGATCTCAAAAGAAAGATCCAATACTTTAAAGTTCTTCATGCCATGGATATGAAAGAAAACTACCTGGGACTTGCACTTATTGAAGAGATGCTTGGCGATGTCGACTTAGCTATGGATGAGTTTAAAGAGCTGAAGTATGCACAGGGCTGTCTCTACATGATTTTGTCTCGTTTTGCAGATGCGCGACAATCGTTTCAGTCGGTGCAGAAAGTCGATCCCGGTTACCGGCAGATTCGCGAAAGGATGAGTAAGATTGCGCAGGGTTAATACGATCCTGATTTTCTTTCTATGTTTCTTCGTCGTATTGTCGGGGGCCGCATGGTCATTCCTACAATCTAGGGCGTTCGGCCGTCTTTTATCAAAAACGATTACTGAGGTTTCTTCCAAGGTTGATGCAAAGGTGCGCTTCAGCCGTCTTGATGTTCGCTTTTTTCCACCCGGCATAGCTCTTGAGAACGTATCTGTTCAGTATGATCGACAAGGAACGAAGGTGAGTGCCGAGGCTGGAGAGTTAGGTGTTTCTTTTGATATTGAATTGTTTCGCGACAATAAATTTCGACTTCGCGAAGTTTTTCTCAAAGAAGGGTTTGCCGATATTGTTTTGGCTGAAGAGAAAGATTCTGGCCGCCATCCTTGGGACATCATTCAATCCGAGCTCACCAAGCTACCCGTTGATATTGGCACGTTAGCGATTGCAAATAGTAGAATATCCATTCTCGATCTTACTCTCGATGTTCACAGCCTACGAGCATCTCCCTCACCTTCGGAAATTGATTTTGATGGAGAAATTAAACATCTGAAGCATGCACAATTGGATAAGAGTCTCGATCTTGTTAAATTCAAAGGTTCTCTGTTAAAAAATGAAATCCGTGCCGATAATTTTCAAATTCTACAAAAGAGATCGAAGATCTTAGGTAAGGGATCGCTGAAAAATTGGGCAAAAATCAATAATGCGGTAGCCTCAGGAGCTATTGAGACAGAAGTCTATGCGCCAGACATTCATGAATGGGTCAATCTGGATCCAGTTCGCCTTTACGATGGGATCATCCGTCTAAAAGGCGAAGTTACCTGGAGTAAGGCACAAGGCCCGCGAGCAACAGCTCAGTTTGTCGCGAGCGATTTTGAATCGAGTGTCTTCACAGCAGAAAGTCTCAAGGGAGAAATCGTTTCCAACGAGACCGGTATGACCTTGCCGAAATTCTCTATGTCTAATCGTAAAGAGAAACTCACAATCATTCGTGAGGTCAGAATCTGGAATCAGGCGACGAGCCGTCTGCTTCCCGATGGAGCACGGGCCCAGTTAGAAAATTTAGAAATTAGCAATGCACTTACGATTCTGGGAGAGCCGCTAAGACCGTTAAAGGGTGAGCTCACTGGAGACATGCTTTTTACAATGAGCGGTGACAACCTTTTCTTTAGACCTGTCGATGGATTCAAGGTCACGAATCTTAGACTTGAATTCCCTAAAGACGATGGTTCATTATCAAAAATAGTTCATGCCCCAGTATTGTGGCTTCACCAATCTAAGTTCGATCTTGTTAATAACAACTTCGAAATGAAGGCTCGTCTCAAGGCGCCACGCACTCAAGTAGACGTGGAAGGTTTCATCAGTAAAAAAGAAGTCCGCTTTGATATTGCGAAAGGTCCATTATCGCTTACTGATTTTGGCAATATTGCCGATCTTGATTTGAAAGGTGAAGGTGAAAATAAAATCAAAGTTCGCGGAACTCTTGAGGATGTCAAAATTGGCATCGAAGGTGAGTTTCATAATTTTGAGATCGTTGGATACCGACTCGGCCATACCGAACACAAAATGGATATTGGCCTAAAAGATGGTGTGGTAGAGCTGCCTGTATTTAAAGCGAAGAAAGGAAGATACGAGTACAACGGTACAGGTCTCGTCAATTACCGCAACTTCCTCATGGATCTTTCAATCCAACTTCCGCAAATAAGTTTTTCTGAGTTCCGAGATGCGATCTATCCTTTGAAAGATGGCCTGTCCTTTCTTCCTGCCGATTTCGAAACGATCTTGCAGGGGCATGTTGATATCTTTGCCAGGGGCGAGATCGCAAATTTGAAAGTTGATGCCGACGTTTACGCCCAGAAGATTATGGCTTATGGGGAATCTTTCAAAGACTCAAAGTTTGCCTTCAAGTTTGCCGATAGAAAAATCCAGTTAAATAATTTTTCTGCAACGAAAGAAGATGGAAAGATTACTGGCAATATTGCCTATTATTTACCTGAATCGCGATTGGACTATCAGTTGTCACTTCGGCAGCTAGGTTCGAATGAATTGTCGCTCTACAAGAGGCTTCCCTTTGCCCTCGACTTCAAAGCTGTTGGGGAATTCCAGGGAAGTTATTCAGTAAAAAAGTGGCGACACAGGGGCTTCTTGGGTCTTTCCCAGTCGCGAGTTCATGACAAGACTGTTCCCGATAGCACCTTTGAGTGGGATGTGCGCAATGACTCCGTCAGCATTGATGCAAAACTTGCCCGAGACTGGATTGTTCTTTCTACGACTTCTTTCCAAGATAAAGGCTCTACAAGGATAGTCTCTGAACTCAATGTAGACATTCCTGATCTCCCACTCTTCTTAAGAGGTGCTTTGGGTGAAAATCCGCAGTTAACCAATGCCACAGGAGATCTCTCTTTAGTTTCAAAATTCTCTCTTACGGATTGGCAGTGGAATCGTGTCGAGGTGGAAACTTGGCTTAAGAGTATTAGGCTCATCACCAACGAGATCGGCCTCCAGCAACGTTTTGCATCACCACAGGTTAAGATCCGTAACGGAAAAATTGAAAATTGGAATGTTCGTCTTGATGCGCCTGATTTGAAAATCTCTTCTCGCGCCAGCGGGGATTTCAAAGAGGACATCATTGTTCAAAACAGTATTGATCTAGATGCAAAATACTTCGAGCTTCTTAGCAAGCATATTCAACGTGCGGAAGGGCGAGCCACCGCAGAGTTAAAATGGGTTCTTTCTCCAAAAGATCTGTCGTTTGATTTTTCATCCTCTGCTCGAGATATGGCGGTGAGCACAGACTTGCTTCCTTTTGCCATGAGCAACTTAAACTACAAGATGGCCTTCAAGGATAATGAACTTGATATCCAACAATTTTCATTTCGACCTGACTCCGGGAAAGTACAAGCAACAGGCACAGTCTTCTTTAATGGGCTTGAGCCGGATGTGAATCTTCGCTACTCGCTAGAGCGTGCTTCTATTCCTATCAAAAACAGATCTCACATTACCGCGACAGGAGAGGGTCTTATCTTTGGTAATCGTAGACCTTACACTCTAAACGGCGATATCACGATAAATCGTGGCAGCATTCTTAATGAGATAACCGATTTTATGGGGCCAAGCAGTTCTACTGCAGATGTGAAATATCTTCCGCGTGATCGTGATGGGGCCTTAACTGATTACTTAAATCTTGATGTAGGGGTGAATACCGAAAACCCAATAAACATTACGAATTCCATGATGGATGTTTTTCTTTTGGGAGATTTGCAGATTACGGGAGATGCTTTGCGTCCATCTGCCGATGGACGCGTACAGGCGGCAGGCACTCAATCAAAAGTTTTTTTTAAGAATAGTGAGTATTCAATCACTAAGGCGGAGTTTCTCTTCAGTGGTCGTAAGCCGATCACTAAACCAGACTTTGATATCTCAGCGACTTCTGTGATTGCTAATTATAAAGTAACGGCAAAGGCATTTGGTAACCCAGATAGCTTTACCTTTGATTTGTCTTCCGATCCAGGGCTTTCAAAGCAAAACATCCTGTCTCTCATTGCTTTTGGTTACACCGATGATCTTTCAAACAGTATTTCACCAGAAGAAAGACAGAACTTAACGAACGTTGGTGTGGGATCGTTTATTTTCGATCAGTTCAAAGTAACTGACATCGTAAAGAAACAGTTTGGTCTACAAGTAAATCTAGGAACTGTTTTTGTTCAATCAGATCAGAGTATGTTGCAAGGTCGTTCACAAGATCAAGGCGGTGGAGCAGGTGCACTGGCCAGAACGCGGACTGCCACAAACATTGAAGTTAAAAAACGTCTTAGCGAGGCGATGAGTCTGTCCGTTTCGAGTACGGTTGGTGGTTCTATTGGCCAACGTCAAAAAATGAACTTGAATTATGGTCTTACACGCAAGATTCAGCTGGAAGGTGTTTACGAGCTAAGAACAAACGCTGAAGGAACAGAAGACATTATAGATAACTCAGTCGGTGGCGACATTAAGTATAGGCATACTTTTAGATGATGATGCGAGCGCTAGGACTTATTTTGGTTTTGTTCACCTTCTCTACAAAGAGTTGGTCTGTACTCATTATTAATGAGGTCGCAATTAATTGTGGCAGTGGCAAGGCCTGTTCTACTCAAGCTGAACGTTTTAAAACACTAAAAGATACTTACCGTAACATCACCCATTTGCGCCAAACGCTGAAGGTCATGGTGGCACCAGGCGGTGTTCGAGATTTCAATTGGGAGCTTGCTGACGAGGATGGACCGCAGAAGCTGACTATTAGTTTTCGTCCGAAATTACTTATTAGTTCAGTAGTGATAAAATCCGAAGATGGTTTGATTCAAGAATACGTTGAGCGCAACACGCGTTTAAAGACAGGCGTTTGGCATGAGCATGGCATGCTGGTCGATGAGTCTTTGCGACTCCGTCAGTATCTGTCTTCGAAGGGCTATCCTCGTGCGGAGGTAAAATTTAAAGAAAAAATCCGTGGGGACGAAGTTAGTCTCACGGTGATTATTCATCCAGGACGTCCACAGATTCTTTCTGAAATTGTGGTGCGTACTGAGTCAGCTGTTATACGGGGTTTTGCAGAAAGGAAATTCTTCGATCTGATAAACAAAAATTTTGATATCCAAACAGCTCGCGCCAAAGCCGATGAGCTTGAAGCTGAGCTTTTCACCTACGGCTATTACTTAGTGAGCATTGCACTTACTCCAAAAAAAGTAGGAGATAATGTCGCGGTTGAGGCTTTGATTGGCCCAGTAGAACAATGGACATTTGATGTGAGGAAACCACCGCTTCCGTATGAAGATATCAAGCTTGAGTTTGGCCCTATCGTAAGAGACATGTTTAAGCGTTATCGTCGCCCAGTGGATGAGGGATCATTGCGGGTGGGAATTCAAGAGTTTTATCGCAAGCAAGGTTACATCAATGCACAAGTTCGTCTGACTATGGCGAGATACCGCAATTCATTAGGTGACTGGGTCAATGCCGGTGAAGTTGAAATTGATCCAGGTATCAGAACTCGAGTTCGCGATGTTTCATTCCCTGGTGCTCAACTCTGGGATAGTAAAAAGTTAAAGAAAATGTGGGATGATCAAGCGTTTGAGCTTTCTAAAGAAGGTTTTTACGATGAAGAGTCACAGAACGCTTTCTCTGACTGGCTTCGTAGTCAGTATATCCGTTTGGGATATGTGCGTGCCGACGTACCTCCACCGCGTGCGATTTTCAGTGGGGATAAAGGTGCAGAAAACGCGAAATTAGAATACACGATCAATGAAGGCCCGCGTGTCTTTGTGGATGAAATTCGCTTCTCAGGCGTTGATGAAGCAGAAGCTGCTGAGATGATGGAAAGCGTGGAGACGAAAGAAGGCGCTCCATTTAATCCGCTGCAATTTGCCGAAGATGTGAAAAAAGTTTCCGAGGCGCTCCAGGATAAGGGTTGGTATCAGGCCGAGGTTGTGAATCGGGATGCAGATAATATTGTGGTCTACGGTAAAGATCGTTCATCAGTCAAACTTCTCATCAACGTGCGGAAAGGTAAGTTTATTACTTTTAACCGTCTGATTATCGTGGGAAATCGCGACACTCGAAATAATGTGATTCGCAGGAAGTCTCCTTTTACACGTGGAGAACCCATCACGCCGACACAGGTTCGTGAATTCGAGAATGCGCTCAGCTCAACTGGTCTTTTCACATCAGTGAAGGCCCGTCCTATTATCCACAAAGGTGATACGCCACTTACTGACGTTGTGATTGAAGTTGTTGAGCGAGATTATGGCTTGATCGAGATTGCTCCAGGGTACCGTACCGATATCGGTCTCAAGCTTTCCGGAACAATTTCCTATCTCAATATATTTGGTGAAAACATTTCGACATCTCTAACCGGGCAAGTGAACCAACGACTTGACTACGCAGCATTCGATGAACGACGCCGTAAAGAGGGCAAGAGCTTGATGGAGTATAATCTCACATCACAGTTCAACATCCCAGATGTCGAGGAAACGGCAATTGACTACGGTCTAACTGTATCGATGCAGCGTCGACGCTTCTTCTCCTTCGATGCAGATATTCGTCGCCTCGCGAATACGATTAGCCGTGACTTTGGAACGCGTTTTTCCGTATCTCTTCGTCACCAGTTTGAAAGTATTAATCAGTTTGATGCGACAGAAATTCGAGACAACGGTAGTTTTGAGATTGGTGCACTTACGCCCAGCTTTACCGCCGACTTCCGCAACACGCGAATTAATCCTACTGCAGGTGCTTGGTTTAATATTTCTAACGAATTTGCGAACCCACTCTTCTTCTCGCAAAAGAAAGATGACCTCACGATCAACTTCTATAAGTTGATTTCACGTAATCGCTTCTACATTCCCATTCCACGCGGAACGATCGCGATTTCTGCGGTGGGCGGTCTGCAGGAAAACTTGGCGAAGAGATATAGAAGAGACAGCAATGGTGACCCGGTACTGGATCCTGAAACCGGCCAACGCCTCACAGAAGGCTACATTCCGAACATTAAAGTCTTCCGTTTGACCGGTCTCGACATTGTGCGTGGTTTTAGTGATGAAGAGATTAACCGGCTTCCGAATGGGAATGACATCGGTGATGATCCGGTTCAAAACAAGGCCTATATGGCCAATTTGAAGGTCGAACCCCGCTATTTTATTAACGACTCTCTTATGGCCGGCGTATTCTATGACGCGGGCCGCGTCTATGTTGATACCGTCGATATTGGTGACCTTCGCCAATCTGTCGGAGTCACTTTCAAGGTCGTCACCCCGGTGGGCACCTTGGACTTCGACTATGGCATCAAGCTCTTGAGAAAGAAGGATCAAGATGGTAATCTCGAGGCCCCCGGACGCTTCCATGTGTCAATTGGCTTCTTCTAGTCCCCCTTAAACCTAGAAGAACTCGAGTGAAGAATGCTGAAAACCCTTAGAAGTTTTGGCCTCTTTTTCAGCATCATGAGCTGCGACGGTAACCGGGGCCGACAAATTTTATTGTTTTTTACGAGGTGTATTTATGATTACGCAAAAGTCGTTCGCTCTTAAAGAAGCGGACATGTTGAACAAAAAATGGTGGGTCGTCGACGCCACAGACCTGGTGGTGGGACGCCTGGCTTCTGAAGTTGCGAAAATTCTTCGCGGCAAAAATAAGCCAACTTTCTGCACTAACAATGACGCTGGTGACTTCGTCGTTGTGATCAACGCTGAAAAAGTGAAGTTCACTGGTAAGAAATGGGACGAGAAAGAATACAACTGGCACACTAACCACATCGGTGGAATCAAGCGTCGTACTGCTAAAGAGCAGCTCGCTAAGCACCCTGAGTTGATCGTGTATGAAGCCGTTAAAGGCATGCTTCCAAAGAACACTTTGGGCCGCAAGCAGTTGACCAAGTTGAAAGTGGTTGTAGGCGCTACACACACTCACGAAGCACAGAAACCTGAAGCCTTGACGCTGAAATTCTAAGGATTAGACCATGAGCAAAACTAAAGCATACGATGTTCACACTCTCGGCCGCCGTAAGTCTTCTGTGGCCCGCGTGTACGTTTCTCGCGGAACCGGGAAAATCACAATCAATCATCGCGAAATCGCCGATTACTTCCCAGTGGGAACTAGCCGCATTATCGTGAACCAGCCTTTGCAATTGATGAAGATGACTGACGCATACGACTTCAGCATCAACGTTAAGGGCGGCGGCGTAACTGGCCAAGCCGGTGCTATCCGTTTGGGTATCGCTCGCGCTCTCTTGAAACTCGCTCCAAGCGCACGCGCTGAGCTCAAGAAAGCCGGCTTCCTCACTCGTGACTCACGTAAGGTTGAGCGTAAGAAATACGGTCTCCGCGGAGCACGTCGTTCTTGCCAGTTCTCTAAACGTTAATTCGTTTCGACAGACATACGACAGAGGGCTCCTTCGGGGGCCCTTTTTATTTTTACCGGGTATAATTCGGCGCAATGGCAAAAGAGCATCCACATATCCGTATTCGCGGAGCCCGCGTTCACAATCTTAAAAATGTGGATCTGGATCTGCCGCTTCATCAGCTGATCTGCTTTGCGGGGCCGTCAGGCTCAGGTAAAACGTCGCTGGCTTTTCATACTCTTCTGAGTGAGTCGCGCCGACGTTTCGTGAATTCATTCCCGAACTCCATGAAGTTTTTCACCGACCGTCCCACGGCCGTGGATGTGGACGAGATTTTTCCTGTGCTCCCGGTGTTTGGTCTTCCTCAAATTAACCCTGTTATGGGTTCTCGCTCTATTGTGGCCGATGTTATGCGCATCACGGAGACTTTGCAGGGTCTCTATTTTCACTACGCCAAAGAATACTGTCCTACGCATAACGAAGAAGTGCGCCAGATGGCTTTCTCCATGCAACTTGCGGAAGCCATTCAAGGCAAGAAGGGAGATGTCTGGCACTTGATCGTGGGCCACGAGTTAGGTCAGGCGATCTTGGGTGAGAATTTTGCACCGGCGAGATCTTGGGATTCAAAACGTAAGACTATTGAGAACTTTGAACCTGCCGATGATCATTGGGAAGTTCTGCGCTTTAAAGAATCCTCTCTTTCAACACTCGATGCAAAAAATGCTGATGTGATCAAGCGACTTGAAGGTCGCCCCTTATTACTTTGGACTGCAGGACTGAAGAAGCCAGTGCCATTTTCCTATGTCTCACGCCGCCGATGTCCCTTGTGTGACTATGCCGGTAAACAGGGTCTAACTGTGAGCGCATTTAGTCCACATTCAGCGCTCGGCGCATGCAAGAGTTGCAGCGGCTACGGCGCCAATCTCGTCTTTGATGAGAAGAAGATGCTTGATAAAGATCTTTCTGTGGATGAAGACGGGGTCGCATTCTTGCGCTTCGGTCCGCTCGATTGGTACGGCATGGAATTGCGCAAAGTCATGAAGCGCAAAAAATGGTCGACGGCTGTTCCGCTCTCCGAGCTTCCTAAAGAGTTCTTCAAGGTCTTGCAAGAAGGCGAGGGGGACTGGGAAGGTTTCGAAGGAGTGAAGAAGTACCTCGAGTCTAAGCGTTACAAACCTGCGGTGAGAGTCTTTCTGCGTAAAATGCAGAAAGAAGTAACTTGCGAAGTATGCCTAGGCTCTCGAGTTGATCAAGCGGTAAAGAACTTCAAGTTTCAGTTTGGCAGTTCATTTTACTCACTGACAGACTTCGCCAGTATGTCCTTGGTTCAATTTAGCCAAGTGATGCAAGAAAAGACTCAAGTCAAAGAAGTCCATGCAAAAAAAATCTGCCAAGACTTAGCTGATAAAAGTTCCTTGGCCTGCTCCATGGGGCTCAACCATTTATTCTTGGGGCGTAAAACGCGCTCACTTTCAGCGGGTGAGTATCAACGTCTCCTCGTGCTGAAGTATCTTTCATTTCAAGGCACAGATTCATTGTTTGTGCTTGATGAGCCAAGCCTTGGTCTTGGGGAGAAAGAACAAGAAATGCTCATTCGTGGTTTGCGACAGGTAATTGCACAAGGCAATACAGTTATTGTTGTTGATCATTCGGAGCAGATGCAAAAAGCCAGTGATCATTTGATAGTGATGGGACCTGATTCAGGTCATGCCGGGGGTGAAATTCTTTTCCAAGGGCCCACTAAGACCTGGAAGTTTGTTTCTCCTGAAAAAATTGTTCTCGATAAAAAACTCCGACCTGTAGCAAAGGGAAGCATCGAAGTTGTAGGGGCCTCTACACACGGTCTCAAGTGGAAAGATTTTTCTCTTCCGCTTGGACAGCTTATTTGGGCCCATGGCCCATCTGGTTCAGGCAAAACATCTTGTCTGGTCAACGTTCTCGCGCAAAAGATTCATCGTGATATTTATCATGAGAATTTGGTAGATGAACCAGGTACGGCCAAGAGCATCAAAGGAACAAAGAACTTTAAGGATGTCATCGTCGTTGATGCAAATCTTAATCGGTTCACCTCGCGCTCATCTGTCGGTAGCCTCACCGACATGGCACCGGCCGTACGTAAGCACTTCCTGAAATTGCCTGTCTCAAAATCCATGGGTTTGAAGGATGGCCATTTTTCTCCTAACTCTGAGTTAGGGATGTGTCCTCGCTGCGAAGGACGTGGTCATCTTGTAATTGAGATGCAGTACTTGGAAGACATCATTCTCCCTTGTGAAGACTGTAAAGGAAGAAGGATTAAGCCTCTCTACGCTGACATCACAGATGGCTATATGACCGTCTCTGAAGCTCTCAATCGTCCTATGCGAGATGTGTTACAGAGGATAGAGCTTACTCCGAAGTTTCGCCGAACTGCCGAGTACATGAAGATTCTTAACTTGGATTATCTATCTCTCGATCGGCCATTGAACACTTTGTCTGGCGGAGAGAAGCAGCGACTCTATTTGCTCTCAAAGTTGCTCACAGACGTAGAAGATACTTTCATCGTTTTTGAGAACCTATCCTTTGGACTCTCTCCACGAGAAATCCTACGTCTCGGGCAATTTCTGCAAAGTCTGGTACAAAAAAATAACACCATCGTGATTATCGATGCTGATCCGCTTTTTGCGAGTTTGGCGCATTCGGAGATATCTTTTTAGCCCGATAATTTTTTAAAAGGGTTCTAAGGTAATCGTAGCGCTCACTCTTCTCAGCTTTATCTAATTCACTATCGAGACCACCTTCTTTTGCGTCAAAATAGACTGCTGCAATAGTTCTAATCTTATATTTGTGAAATATTGAATCGGGATCAGTGAGATTGCTTATTTCATCTAAGCAGCCTTTTGCCGTTGCGATGTAATTGCTTATTTCGGGATAGAAGTAATAAGAATCTGAAAGGAATGCTCTTAGCTGATTGGATAGAAATTCTTCTCTCATGCAATAATGTTCATGACAGGTCTGTGTCTTGCCTGAGCAATTGATTTTTTTTCCGATCGCAGAAATAAGTGCATGGGTTGCGAATCTTCGGTAGGAGTTATTCAGAGGGTAGTCTGAATGAAGGACCTCTGCGGCAGAACGAAGTGAAGTGGGTGTGATTTTATCATTGGTTACAATATTAAAATATGACCAAAGCACAGTGTCTGTTAGTCGTTCCGGTGAGCACTTTCGAACATTGCGAAGAACATGTTCTGCTTCTTTGTGCATGTTATATGCAAGAACTATTTCAAGGTTATAGAGAGCAAGGTACTCGACTTTACATGTATGAGATAACTCAGTTAGGGCCCAATCTTTTAAGCTCTTAGTTTGATTTGATCTTCTGATATTCAATGTAATAAAAACCGCGATTACGATCAAAGTGGTTACTTTTAGCGGATTTGATAATTTTTTTACTCCAATACCTGCGAAGGCAATCCCAAGGAGGCATATCGCGGTGAACGTACGATGCTCAAATGCACCGTGAATAATTGGAAAAAAAGATGATTCGGGTAAAAACGAAAGAAACATAGCGACCACAAATAACTTGAACGCTTTTGATTTAACCTTCCAAACAATAACGGAAAATGAAACAAGAATAAGAGACCAGTAGAGCAAACCTGGGAAGAGCGGCGTATTCCGATAGGCTATAAAATCATGGTTAAACTTTAGACCGACGGGGAATAGAATGAGTTTGAAATATAGGAGTAGAACTTCTCCTTGAGTTAAAAAATAATCAATGGGTGCGCCAAGAGTTGTTTGCTGATTGAATCCACTAAAGAAGTAACTAAGAAGTGGTAGCCCGATTGCTAAAAAAAATGGGACAAGACTTTTCCAAAGCTTGATATGGCCCAATTGCCACATCATTATCAGCCAAAAGACTGGGAAGAAAGCGATGTTTGGCTTGCAAAGCAAGGCAAGAATCCAGGCGAGGATCGCACCTTTTGTATAAACGGATCTAAAATCAAATTTTGCCTTAAGAAGCCAATAGGTACTAAGCATCGCCCCCAATGTAGATAGAATGATACCTCTCTGAATAACATGCCCAAAGGTTTGGGAGTTGAGAGGGTGAAGGATGGCAGCAATGATGATGAGATCGCGCCAGATATCGTTAAAACCCTCTCCCGTTTGATCGGAAACTTCACGGGCGATCTTTCTCATCAACAGGGCCAGGGCGGAAGCGAAAATGATACTCTCAAGACGCATCATTCCTGGCGTCATTCCTAAAAAAAATCGATCGAACCAAACAGAAAGTGAAAGGAGTGGGCGATCTCCGAGGCCATTCATCAAAAGGCTAAAGGCCTGACTTTTAGGGAGTTGTTGGATTCGCCCAATATCGTCCCCAATAAAATCTCCGTTCCAGAGAGGGAAGTAGCTGAGGCAAAGTAAAACAAAAACAACGAGAGTAAAGACGCTGTCTGAAGAGAGTTTCTTGAGCATGAAGTATCTTTTATTTTTTCTGTTGTGTTGTTATTGCTGCCCAGAGAACTTTGGCAGAGTCGAGGAGCGGGTTAAAACGAGTGGCCGCATTAGAAGAAAAATAGATCGTTTCAATGGGTATGGTCAAAATATGATTTTTATTTTTAATCATCTGAAGCAAAGCTTGCAGCTCAAAGCCGAATTGATTGTCTGGAATTCTTTCAAGCGATGAAAGCATCTTCTTTGAATAGCAACGCAAGCCTGTTTGTGAGTCATGTATTTTATATGAATGAATAAGAGCGATCATTTGGCGCATGAAGAAATTACCAAACCAACTCTTAAATGGGACATGATTGCCTGCAAAGTCACGACAACCTAAAACACAGTCAGGTTTTTCATTAAGAGCGTGCTGACTTACACGCAAAATATCCTTAGGGGAATGCTGGCCATCGTCATCACAAAAAAGACAAAACTCGAATGAGAAGTTGGACTGCAAGAGATGCTTGATAGCGACTTTGATGGCCGCCCCCTTACCTAGATTTTTTTGATAGCTAATAACTTCACACCCGAGAGTTTGTGCTTCTTTGAAAATAGCTCCATATGACTCGGGTGACCCATCATTTACGATAAGGATTCTTTTAAGGCCAAGACTCTGCAGAGTCGCACATAGTTGTGGCAGATTGGCAGGTGGGCAAAAGCTAGGGATGACTACGACGATATCATTCATGGAGGCGTGAGTTTTTCAAGTGAGCGAACAGTAAGTTGTCTTTGAGCTTTAATTTTAGCTGTAGGAATAGGCTCAAAAAAATCTGCTTCATAACCGTCTGGAATAATGTGTTGGCGTGTGATTTTTTCCTCTACGGATTCGATATCAAAATCCTTCGCCGAGATACTTCCGTACTTAACAATTGAATTACTCCAATTAAACACCCAGAAGAAGTAGTGCGCCCAGGCTCCTTGAGGATGCCGAGCGGTCATGACGGCCCCCCAGAGAACGGCAGCAACTCGTGCCGGTGAAATGAGGAATTTCCCCAGGCGAAGAGCGGCACTTTTTACGGCGGCACGGTTTTTGGTTACGAGGGTCAAAAGCTTTCCCGGCTGGATATAACCAGAGACTTTTTCTTGCTCTTGGTGACCCACACAGTTAAGAAAACTGCGAAAGCGTTTAATTTGAAAGCTTGCAGAGTTAAAAGTCTTAACGAATTTGACGTAGTCACTGATGATTTTGTTCTTAGGGCGCAGATATTTAATGTTGGTACTGTACTTGAGTCCCCCGAGCGCGACTTTTCCATGACGAAGACGTCCGGCTAATTCCATTCGTCGATAAAGCGGCGTACCTGAAAGTGCTGTGAGTAGTGTGGGGTCGCCAGAGATCAAGCCAGAGCTCAAGATGCCATCGAGGGCTTCCTGGACAGTGTCATCGTTATCACTATCAAACCCAAAAATAAGTCCGGCCACAACGACGATCCCGTGAGATTGGATGAGGCGAACAGCTTCAGGCAAATTAAATTTAGTATTCTGAATCTTGGCGGTTTCGAGCAATTGGTTCGCGCCAAAACTTTCAAGACCAATAAAGAACATATCAAATCCGGCTGCCCGCATTTTTTTTATGAGCTGAGGGTGATTGACGACATTAATTGTTAGCCAGGTATAGCAGCGTGGGCGATAGCCCGTTCGCTCTTTCATTTCAATAATGGCGTCGCAGAGCTTAGTGGCCCAAACGGGATCCCCGATTAAATTGTCACAGGCCAAGAGTACGTTAGTGA
Organism: Callophyllis flabellulata; assembly: GCA_032270525.1. Classification (NCBI taxonomy): domain Eukaryota; phylum Rhodophyta; class Florideophyceae; order Gigartinales; family Kallymeniaceae; genus Callophyllis; species Callophyllis flabellulata. The sequence goes on along the minus strand of JAUJPK010002228.1, from coordinate 41,072 downwards.
TTCCGAGTTGAAGAAACTGCTCGAGGTCTTTAATGATTGTTTCAATGGGCTTGTTATGGGCCTTGTTATTATCCGGAAGAGTACGTATATCGCAGAACTCACAGAGGAATGGGCACCCGCGCGAGACTTCAACTACACCGCCGTAATAATCCCCAGCGGACTGACTGAGAAGTTTGAAGTCCATAGGAAGAGAATGAGAAAGATCAAAGCGCTGAGGCGGAGAGTAGACCATAGGCTTGCGGCCTGAATAAGAGCGAAGCTGCTGAATAAATGCAAGCGAGTGCTCCTCACCTTCGCCGAGAAAAATTCCGTCGAAGGCATCAAGCTCAGAAAGTCTTCCTGCCATTTTGAGGGAGCCAGTTGCTGGGCCACCAATCGCATGGAGCGCCTGTGGATAGCGAGCACGCAATTGACGCAAAAGTTTTATGTTGGCCGGCACATCCTGATTGAGAGCACTGTAAAAGTAGCAGTCTGCCTGTGGTACTGGCTGATCTCCTAGCAGACGTGTGTCGTGGAGAATAATTTCAATCTCAGGAATTGAGCGCAAGTGAGCTGCGAGCGTATAGGCCCATACCGGCATGTAGCGCACACCGAACATCTGAGTTTTTTCAGTCTCCGGATCTACGGCAATAACGAAACACAGACGCATTCCAACCTCTCAAGTATGCAGATTAGCATTCGCTTAATCTGAACGCGTATAGGAAAAGTAGGCGCTAATTTTACTCAAGTTTTAGACCGACAAAGCCGATCAAGCTTACATGAGTATTATAAAGCAGTTAGTGCTTGCTAACATTCTTTTGATTTCAGTGGCTTGGGCCACTACCTTTCAGCCACTTCCCGTGGAAAAGCTGATTGCTCCGGCCGATGCCATTCTTCTTGGGGATTTTCTCACGAGCAAGACGGTCGAGCTCGAAGACGGCACACTCGCGACTGAAGCGCGCTTCAAAATTGAGAAAGAACTCGGCCTTGATGCTGAAGATTTTGGTCTTTCTGAAATCAAGGTGTTTTATCCAGGCGGCAAACGAGGGGATAAGGTTGTAACCGTCGAAGGCGCACCTAGTTTTGTTCCAGGGGAAAAGAACGTTGTGTTGCTAAGCCTCCAAGCAGACGGAAGACTTTGGGTTCAGGGCCTTGCCATGGGGACGTTTAAGGTCGTTCGGTTGGGCGAGAAGACTATGCTTATCAATTCAGTTTTCCCCTCGAATCCTGAAATCTCTCGCCAAGAATTGGGTAAATTCTTGCGTAAGGTCTCAGATATTAAGGGCAAGAGTCTCAAAGAGATTCACTCGGATAAATACGTTCTAGAATCCCAAAAAGACCGTAGCCGCCAAGTCTCAAGCAACACTAAAGGCAATTCTCGCTCAATTGCTTCCGTCGAAGATGGAATGGAAAATAAGAGTGAACTTAATGTCATGAATAGCTTCTGGCTGGTCATGATTCTTGGGTTCTTAGGCGCCCTGGTTACATGGTGGGGGCGTCAGAAAATGAGGTAGTCGATTTCTTCTTTTGTACTCATTCTGTTCATCATCATAGGGTCGGTTTTTACACCGGCCCTTTATGCTTATACACCGTCTGAATCTACTCAGCGTGTACCGATCAAGTGGTCAGCGTCTCAGATTCCCATGATCTTTCAACACAACGGCACAGATGTCTCTCCATCACAGAGTTCAACCGTGGTGAATGAAGTCTTGAATCAGTGGAATGCGGTTTCCCCTATTCCAGTGATTAGCACTAATTTTGGCACGAACACTTTTTCTTATTCGAATGACACTCGCTACTTTGGTCCGGGTGTCGTGGCCGTCACGATTCTCAATTACGATGCAGGCGTTGGTCGTGTGTCTTCGGGTCAAATCTTAGTGAATCAAACAACGTCACGTGGCTTTTGCCTGACGGCCGACAAGGCCGGAAACAATTGCTCAACTCCAGGCGCCGGTCTTCTCACACGCGTTTATCTCGGTGATGTGGTCGCTCATGAAATGGGTCACTTACTTGGTCTCGGTCATTCGGAAGTTAGAGATAGCAGCATGCTCTTTACAACGTTTAAAGGGCAACACACTCCTCATGCAGATGATGTCGCCGGCGTACGAAAAATTTATTCTAGTCCAGGTTACGGAACACTGAGCGGCACAGTGCTTGGCGGGAATCGAACACCTGTGTTTGGTGCCCATGTTCAAGCGATTAGTACAAGAACAGGCGCAATCGCAGCTGCGACACTCTCTCAGGAAAACGGGAGTTTCATCATTGAAGGCCTCGAGCTCAGTGACACTTATTACATTTATGTCGAGCCACTTAATTATTTGGAAGGTCTGCCGGATGCATATAGAAGTGCGCAAAAAGATTTTTGTCCAGGTGCTTATGTAGGAAGTTTTTTTGAAACTTGCGGCAGCGCGGGCAAGGGGCATCCACAACCTTTGAAACTCACTACTGCATCTCCAGCGATGGATGTAGGAGTGGTCACTATTCGCTGCCAAGTACGCGTCGGGGAAGATTATCTGCGTGAGAAACTTGCATCAGGTGGTGGTCTCTACGAATTCAATGCAACGACGAGCAAACCTGGTGAAGCGTTTGTAGGTTTGTATAACGAAGTCGATCCACTCCCCACTGTGGGTTACTCCTCAACATATGCAGACACGATTGAACTGGATCTATCTGAGCTAAGTATTCCTAGCGGTTCTGTGAATTTAGATTTGAAATTGATGACTGCCTCAATTGGATCAGCCTTAGATTTCTCCGTTGAGATTGATGGGCCGTTTGGAACGTTCACCGATTCGGATCGTGGTGGAGTTGCTACGCCTGCGCTTGAAGTGGGCACGTTGCGCCCGAAATATGATCGCAGAATTACTTATCCCCTCAGTTCGAATCCAGCACTAAACCTGCTCACCGTTCGTCTTTCACCGCGGGCGCTGTCACTTTTCGAACGTGCGGTTCATATGCCAATAGAAAGCTATTTCGTACTCAAAGATCGCCCCTGGCTTATGCTGGCCAGCGTGACTCGTAATGGGGAAATCTACTACCAAAACCAGACTTCTTCGCGCATTGATAACAATAGCTGCATTGATGCCCCGTACACTTTTGCAGTGCGCGCTAATCCTGTCTCTGGTTCGGCCATTGCTGGCAGTTCACAGGAAGAGCGGGCGACGGAAGCACAGGCCACGAGCTGTGGAACGTGGGAACCGCCATCCTCGGGTGGACCCGGGGCGGGACCATGGGTGGGCACTCTTCTGCTAGGCCTCTTCATTGGCATTTTCTCTCGACGCAAACCACTGTCTTAGTTTGTCTTCACCTGTCGTGTTTTGTAGAATTTCAGGCACAAGGATGGTGCCTACATGAAATATCTGTGGATTTTGGTCGGAATTGTTTCTTTCTCTGTTTTTGCCCAAAACCTGAACGAAGAGCGTATCTGGAAACTCTCGTCACGTAAGAAAGCCATCTATTTGGGTCACGGTGTATTCCACCAAAACGTCGGAGCTCGAAGCACGATCACTGGTGTGCGTAGTTCAAATGTTGCTGATCGTGGTTACGAAAGACTCGTGATTGATTTTGGTGGAGAAGGTGTCCCACGCTTGTACGGACACATCAGCGAGAACGATAAAAAAATCTCTGTTGATTTCTTTGATACGACAGTGACGGCACAGATCGCCGCTTTGAAAAATACCAAGAACGTGAAGTCGGTAGATTTCTTGGCCATCGATCAAAGCCAAACAACTATGGAAATCCAACTTAAATCTAAGCTGAACTTTGATGTGTTTTATCTAGAGAATCCAGGACGCCTTGTAATTGACATTCGTCCGTAAGCTCCCATCTTAATATCAGTTCCTAACGGGAGAAATCATGGCCAAAGAAAAAAAGACAATGAAAGCAAATTCGGATGCGCAATTTTTGGGGGATGTTCCTTCAGAAGTGGTGATCATTCCGATCGTAAACAGTCCTATCTTTCCAGGAATGATCGCACCGATCATTCTTTCTGAAGATAAGTACACACCTGAGCTTGATGGATACCTCGCTCGTCACAATTACATCGCGCTGAACTTGGTAAAGTTTAAAGATCATCCTGAGCCCATGGGGGATGAAGACGAATCAGACGAGATGGATGAAGATGAAAGTGAAGGCGCAGGTCTTGAGCATGATCTCTCAGGAGCACCTGAAGCGACCAACAAGCCACTCACGCCGCATGACATCTATAAGGTCGGCGTACTTTGTAAAATCGTAAAAAAACTTAAGCTCCCTGACGGAAGTGTAAACCTTCTTGTTCACGGTATGCGCCGCTATCGCGCGCTTGAGTACACTGGCGACACTCCACTACTCTTGTGCCGTCCGGAAGTCTTCAGTGACATCCACGAGCCTGATGAAGAGCTCGATGCCTACACTCGCTCAGTGATCAACCAAGTTAAGAAACTCAGTGAGATCAACCCTTACTTCAATGAAGAAATGAAGTTGGCGATGCTGAACTCGCCATCACCAGGCAGCCTTGCTGACTTGGTGGCGTTTGCACTTTCACTCGATGTTCCTGAAGCACAAGACTTCTTGGAAACACTTGTTGTTAAGAAACGTTTTGCAAAACTCTTGGTTTACCTCAAGCGCGAAAAAGACGTTGCCGACATTCAGAAGAAAATCACTGATGAAGTGAATGATAAGGTGAACAAGTATCAGCGTGAGTACTTCCTGCGCGAGCAGTTGAAGGTCATTCGTGCAGAGCTTGGTATGGACGAAGACGAGAAAGCCAAGGACATGAAGAAGTTGCGCGAGCAACTTGAAGCTGCTGGCCTTCCGGAAGACGCCCAGAAAGTCGCCATGGAAGAGCTTGAGCGTTTGGAGTCAATTCCAGACAGCTCGCCTGAGTACAACGTCACTCGTACCTACATCCAGTGGATGGTGCAGTTGCCGTGGAATAAACACTCTGAAGACATCGCTGATATCGCATCAGCTCGTAAGATTCTTGAAAAAGATCATTACGGCTTGGAAAAAGCCAAGGAACGTATTTTGGAATTCCTTGCTGTTCGTAAACTCAAGCCAGAATACGACGGCACGATTCTTTGCCTTTCTGGCCCTCCAGGCGTAGGTAAGACCTCATTGGGTCATAGTATCGCTCGCGCTCTTGGTCGCAAGTTCTACCGCTTCTCATTGGGCGGTATGCGCGATGAAGCTGAGATCAAGGGTCACCGTCGTACCTACGTCGGTGCGATGCCTGGTAAAGTTATCCAAGCACTCAAACGCGTTGAAGTGAACAACCCTGTCATCATGCTCGATGAGATCGACAAACTCGGTAAGAGCTATCAGGGTGATCCTGCTTCAGCTTTGCTCGAAGTGCTTGATCCTGAGCAAAATAAGACCTTCATCGATAACTATCTCGATGTACCGTTTGATCTCTCGAAAGTGCTCTTCATTGCGACTGCCAACTACGTAGGAGAAATTCCTGAAGCGTTGTTGGATCGTATGGAGTTGATCGAAATTTCAGGTTACACATTGGAAGAGAAGCTCTCTATCGTGACGAAATGGGTGATTCCGAAGCAGCTTAAGAAGCACGGTTTGACGACGAAAGACCTTAAGCTCTCAACAGCTGTTCTTCGTGCCCTCATCTCTGACTACGCTCGTGAGCCAGGGGTGCGTGTGATGGAACAGTTAATTGCGAAACTTTGCCGTCGTGCTGCGCTTGAAAAAGTGTCGAGCAAGAAACGAGCAGCTTACGCTCCAACCCCAGCAGAACTTGAAAAAATCTTGGGTAGCAAACGCTTTGAAACCGATAAGGCGGAAGCGCCTCTTATGCCTGGTATTGTGACCGGTCTTGCATGGACAGCTTTCGGTGGAGATATCCTCTTCATTGAATCGATTCCACTTAAGGGCAAAGGCTTCAAGCTCACCGGTCAACTCGGTGATGTCATGAACGAGTCGGCGAACTTAGCCTACAGTTTTGTGAAGAAGATGCTGCAGGAAGAATTAGAAGCCGCGAAGATCAAAGACAACGCGAAGAAAAAGCCACTGAGCAAAACGAAGATGGTCGACGTGTCTAAACTTCAGGCACCAGGGATCACTCCTCCGGCGGTAGCTGAAGAAGCCACTGATTTCTTGGCCACTCACGAAGTGCACTTGCACTTGCCTGCAGGCGCAACACCGAAAGATGGTCCTTCTGCTGGTATCACGATGGCCTTGGCGCTTTACAGCCTTGCTACCAAACGCAAAGTGCGTGGTGATGTGGCGATGACCGGAGAGTTGTCACTCACTGGTAAAGTTCTTCCAGTGGGCGGTATCAAAGAGAAAGTGTTGGCGGCGAAACGTGCCGGCATTAAAGAAATCATTCTTCCCTGGCAGAACGAGAAGGACTTGAAAGAAGTTCCTGAGCGTCACCGCAAAGGAATGAAGTTCTATCCTGTTCGTCATTTCCACGAGGTTTTGAAGATTGCTTTGAGAAAATAGAAATAAAAAAAGGCTCCCTCGGGAGCCTTTTTTATTAGATCGAAATGGATTCTAGAATTCGTCTGAATCGTACTCGGCTTGCATCACGTGCTTCACTTTACCAGCTGCGATTTCACGAAGAGCAGTTACGACTTCTTTGTTACGTGAACGAACTTCAGCGTCCTGACCTTCACGCAATTGCTTCACGCGCTTAGCGGTCAAGTGAACGAGTTCGTAGCGGTTTTCAACATGTTCAAGGCAATCTTCAACGGTCACGCGGGCCATAGGGACCTCATTCAATTAGGTTTGAGAGAACCCTCATTTTTAGAAGCTAGGGCGACTCTTGTCAAAAGAAACTATTGATACATCGCTTCAATCTCGGCCTTAAAGTGCTCGGTCACTGCTTTGCGCTTAATTTTAAGGCTGGGAGTGAGGAAATTGGCCGTAGTGAACTCATCAGGAACCAAAGTGAACTTCTTGATGGTCTCAAATTGGGCCAAGTTCTGATTAACTGCGTCAATATCAGACTGGATCATCTCTTGGACTTTAGGGTTCGCGAGCATGTCTTGAAGCGTGCAATCCGGAGCTAATCCTAAGGAATCCAGCTGCGAATGGAAGCGTTCTTTCTCAATGCCAATGAGGGCGCTGAGGTACTTACGTTTTTCACCGATCACGACCGCATGAGAAATCCAACGTTGCGACTTCATCATGTTTTCAATTTTCTGTGGGGCCACAAATTTGCCACCACTCGTTTTAATCAGATCTTTTTTGCGATCAGTGATCTGTAAATAACCTTCAGGTGTGAAGTGACCAATGTCTCCGCTCTTGAACCAACCGTCTTCCGTGAAGGCCTCAGCTGTTTGCTCAGGGCTATGGTAGTACTCTTTAAACATGGCCTGACTGCGAATCAGAATTTCTCCGTCTTCTGCAAACCGAAACTCTACGTCACCCATCGGGCGACCCACAGTCCCTGGAATCTGGCGCGTAAGTGGATTCAATGAGCAAGGTGCAATTGTTTCAGTAAGGCCGTAGCCTTCGAGCACTGTGAGATTTGAATAGCGTAAAAAACGAATGATATCTGGAGCGAGCGCAGCTCCACCAGAAACGAAGTAACGAATCTTGCCGCCGAACTTTTGATAAATCTGCGCGAAGACAACTTTCTGAGCAGCTTTATAAGCAAGCAATTCGCCAGCACCTGGAGAGCGGTCAGCATCGATCTTAGCGTAGTAGGCTTCACCTGCCTGCACCGCTAACTTGAAAGCTTGTTGTTTCCAGAGAGGTCCAGCTGAAACTTGTTCATGAATTTTTGCGTAGATTTTTTCAAACACTCGCGGCACGGCCAGCATCACAGTAGGTTTAACCAACTGCAAGTTATCGACCAGGCGATCCATGCTCTCTGCGTAGACAGAGTGCCATCCGAAAATAAGTGGGAGCAACGAATCGGCACGTCCTAAAACGTGTGAGAGAGGTAAAAAAGTGAGCGTACGATCGGAAACACCAAAAGCACCTTTGATGAAAGTCTGCACGTTATCCAACATCACTGCAAAAGCATTGTGAGTGACCACAGCGCCCTTAGGTTCACCAGTTGTTCCTGAGGTGTAGATGATGGAAGCCGTGTCGTCTGGCTTCTGCTGCTTGATTCCTTCGTCAAATTGATCGTGATGGGCCTTGAGTTCCTCCGCCCCATCTTTTAACAAATCTTTGAAGGTGACGTAAGCTACGTGGTTGCGAAATTTCTTTTTGGTGTCTTCGTGCAAGTCTTGAAAGGCCACAATCAAACTCAATTGCGGCATCTCACTCATGAGTGGGATGATTTTTTCTAACTGAGCATCGTTTTCCACCACGAGGATTTTTGCCCCCGAGTGATTGAAGATGTATTTAACTTCGTGACCTAGGTAGCTTGGATAGACAGGCACCACGACACAACGTGCGCACATGACGGCCATATCTGTGAGGTGCCACTCTTTGCAGGTGCTCGCAAGAATCGCAACCTTGTCTCCCACCACCATGCCGTGCTTATGAAGGCCAAGGGCCAAGTGTTCGATCTGAGTTTTGTAACTCTTAAAGGAAAGACTCTTAATTTCTTGTGATTCAATCCAGCCAATTGCAGGAGCGTCAGGCGTAAGGCTGACGCGTTTGAGGAGAAGTCGTCCGATAGTGCGTTCTTTCACAGTGCATCCCTTTTTATCACGGGGAGGAGAAATGTCTTCCAAGGTTATCTTTTCATTGTAATGAAATCGACTCCTTGTCTCAAGCAGGGATGGACTTGCCCTTGCACAAACTAGGACATGAGGACATTAATCGCTATCTCACGTTGTTTGAAGACTCGCACAGACAGTGGGGAATTCTCATTTAAAGGCTTTTACGCTGGTGAGGAGATCAAGAAGCTAGAGCTCCAACTGGACCCTGGGCAAATCCCATGGAAAAAGGGGGAGGACTACATTCTTTATATTCGTGTTTTAAGCATTAAGGCAGGAGTGCTGACAGGCAGTGTTACCCGATCACGTTTGTTAGATGAATTAGTCTGCAGGGATTAATCGGTATTAACTGCAACATGGTCACCCACGATGAACTGATCGAGTTCGAGAACCGGCATATCCTTGTCTTCTTTTTTATGGAAGGTGGTGATGGCCGCTTCGTCGTTGGCGTGAAGCACTTTGAGTTCGCCGATTTTCACTCTGTAGTTAACGCGTTTGCGATCATCGTAAGGATCGAGCACTGAAATAATACGGAACACATCAAGCAATGTGCCCTTACGTACGCCTTGCTTTGAGCCTAGATTGACGTAGAAGTTCTTCTTGAGGACTTCATTATCCACACCCATGGGAAGATCCAGGGCCACACTGTAAATCATGAAACTTCGCGCTGACACAGTTGAAGTGTGTAGTGCGACGAGAAGAGTGAGTATTCCGAAAAAAGCCTTCATCCATTCCACCTTGCAGGGAGGGGTACTTGAAGGCTTTTCGGCAAATCTTTCCCGAACCTGAGTCCTGTCGCAAGGAGCTTGCGACAGGAATACCTGCTATGGGCGGTCGGTTATTTTTAGGTACTTGGTACTATTGAAGATCATGTCTGAATAACGGAAATTCCCCACACGTCCCTGCGAGAGAATGTAGTTGCGGCTGTAGTAAAGCATGACCCATGGGAGGTCACGATTTACTTCAGCTTCGAGGTCTTCCATCATCTTGTATTTTTCTGGGCCATCCTCAGAAATACGAATTTTCTCAAAGAGAGCATCCACTTTTTTATTAGCGTAGTACGTGTTGTTCGGGCCCGGAGGGAAATTTGAAGACGCGAGCAACTGGAGAATGTTCTCCGCATCAGGATAATCAAGCACCCAACCGCCATGCCAGAACTGAAGCTCCCCACGACGAGAGCGCTCGAGGAATACCGGGAATGAGTTCATGCTGGGTTTGGCCGGGATGCCAAGTTTGTTAAGCTCTTGCACTACAAACTCAGAGATCTGGCGGTGTAGGCTTGAATTACCACGCACATCAAAAGTGATTTCAGGCATACCTTTGCCACCCGGATAACCAGCTTTTGCTAAGAGTTCTTTGGCCTTCTCGAGATCGTATTTGTACGGAAGTTCGGCTGAAGGATTGTAACCCGGAACACCTGGTGGATAGATCGAGTTCGCACGTTGGCCAGCATTGGTAGTGAAGAGCTTAATGAATTTTTCAGTATCAACAGCGTGAGCAATCGCCTGGCGAAGGAGAAGGTTCTTACCAACGACAGGATCTTTCATATTGAAAGCCAGCCACCAGTAGATCAAGGTGGGTGCTACTTGCATCTGAACTTGCTTATCAACGAGCTCTTTCAAGAGTTTGCCATCAGGGCCAAGTGCCGCTTGATAGTAGTCCTTAGTGATAGTGAGCAATTCAAGTTTACCACTCATGAAATTGAGCCAGCTGGTTTGCTGCTCTTTCATCACGATCATAGAAACTTTATCGACGAGTGGAAGGCGTTTGCCTGCATCGGCCAACATTCCTTGCTCGTTAGCGAAACGATCGCCTTGCGTAGGGTAGGTGCTGGTCTTGTAATCAGCAAATCGCTCAAAGATCGCCTGCTGAGTGGGGTTGAAATCCTTGAGTACAAACGGTCCGGTCCCCACCATAACGCGACCAAAGTCGTTGTTGAGATGACGAACGGCTTCTTCCGGAATTGGAGACGTGAATGACATCGCCAATGAATACATCAATTGTGGAAAAGGCTGAGTGAGACGAATGATGAGTGTGTGAGCATCTGGAGTTTCCAGACCAGAGATCGGAGTTTTGTAGAACGCTTCGAGATCATTCTTTACGAGCTCTCTCCAAGCATCGAGACCTTGAATACGCTTCTCAAACAACCACCAACCTTTGCCTTGAGTAGGGACGAAGGCCTGACGTTTGAAAGCGGTCACGATGTCTTGTGAGGTGACCTTGCGATCAGCAGCAAGGAAAGTTTGTGGATGGTAGGCAATATCTTTCTTGAGTTTAATGGTGACTTTACGACCGCCATCTTCAATGACCGGCATATCTTCAGCAAGAAGAGGACGCAGCTGATACGGGCGTTTGAGGTACTCGTATTCAAAAAGTGTCTCGTAGCCATTGGTTACAACTGGACCACAAACGGTGTCGTAGCAACCCGCTGGATCAATGGTTGGAATCTCAGAGGCCAGTGAGAGACGGATCTCATTGCTGACATTCTTGCCTTTTGAGCAAGAAGCCACTGCGACGAGGAGAAGAAGGGCGAGGAAGTTTTTCATTTGTTCACCAGGGCTATGATTTTAGAGAGGAACTGGATTTTGTTTTTGGCGTTACCGCTACCTTGAGCATTGTCTGGCTTGCCGCCGCCTTTGCCCTCGATAAGTTGGAAAGCTTCTTTCAAGATGGCCGAGCAATCAGTCACAGTGTCGTTCTTAGGTCTGCGAAGTACGCAGGAAAGCTTTTCGCCTTCTGTGTGATGAACAAACACAACGTCTTGTGGGTACTTGTCTTGGATTTTATCCATCACCGTTTTAATTTCGCCAGCAGCACAACTTGAAGCATCAGCGATTTTGAATTGAAGGCCTGATTTTAGGCTTTCTTGCTGAATTACGATTTTTTTCAGTGGTTCACCAGCGACTGCAGCCGCGATGATCTTCTCATTGGTCTCTTCAATGATTTTGGCTTTGTTGCGATTCTCAAGCTGAAGTGAAGAGATCTTTTCGAGAACTTTCTCTTCTTTCACTCCGAAGTCTCTTTCCAAGTCAGCGAGAAGCGCAGAGCGCTTGAGCAACCAGTCCATCGCCGTGCTTGAGCTAATGGCCTCGATACGACGAACACCACTGGCGAGTGCAGTCTCAACGATGATTTTGAAAGCACCGATATCACCAGTATTTGATACGTGTGTACCGCCGCAAAGTTCGCATGAGAAATCCCCCATCGTGAGCACGCGAACTTTATCGCCGTACTTCTCACCAAAGAGCGCCATCGCGCCCTTTTGAGTCGCCTGGTCTTTTGTCATCACATCAGCGCTGACTGGAAGATGGCGTCCGATAGAAGCATTAACGAGTTCTTCGACTTGTTGAATCTCAGAGGGCTTAAGTGCTTCTGAGTGAGTGAAGTCAAAACGCAAACGATCTGGACCAACACTTGAGCCGGCCTGCTTTACATGGTTACCGAGGACTTTCATCAGGGCAGATTGGAGAAGGTGAGTCGCCGAGTGATTGCGCTTGGTGAGTTCGCGTTCTTCGCGATTGATCTTGAGCGTATACTCCTGGCCGACCTCGAGGGCATCAGCATCTTCCGAAAGATGGTCATGAAGTCCATCAACGGGCTTTTGTGTGTCTGAGACGGTGGCGAGCTTGCCTTCTTTGCCGAAGATCTCGCCTTTATCACCCACTTGACCGCCACCTTCGCCGTAAAACGGAGTGCGATCAAACACGAGGTGATAAACACCGTTGATTTCTTCTTTGGCGATCAGCTTCGCCTTAGACTCATTCTCGGTATAACCCGTGAAGACAGTTTCGCCGCTCTTTTCTTTGATGCCATAGAAGAGCTTCAAGTTGTCTTCTTGAATCTTAAACTTCGAGCCTTTCTTCGAGTTCTCTTTCTGTTTGCCCATCGCTACGTCAAAAGCCTTGGTATCGAGCGTGAGATTCTTCTCACGCAAGATGACTTCGGTGAGATCCAAAGGGAAACCGAAAGTATCGTAGAGCTTAAAGGCCACATCACCGCTGAAGGCCTGGCCCGGCTTGAGAGCCGCCAGCTCGACCTTAATAAGATCGAGACCGGTGTTGAGTGTCTTGCGGAATTTCTCTTCCTCAAGTTTCAAAAGTTTTTCAGCGAGAGCAGCGTTGCTCGCATTGTCTGGGTATTCCATGCCTAGGCTTTCGAATACAGCAGGCACGAGCTTATAGAATGTAATGTCCTTAATGCCCAAGAGTTCAAGATGGCGAACGGCGCGACGGATAATTCGGCGAAGAACATAACCACGGCCATCGTTAGCAGGAATGACTCCATCAGTGATGAGCATGGTTGATGAGCGGATGTGGTCGGCAATCACGCGGAAAGACGATTTAACGTCTTCGCTGGTTGTTGTGTAGTAATTCTTACCGGAGAGTTTCCCGATCGCGTTCATGATCGGCTCAAATAAGTCTGTGTCGTAGTTGTAGTACTTGCCTTGAAGGGCCGCAGCGAAGCGCTCAAGGCCACCGCCGGTGTCTACCGAAGGCTTCGGCAATGATTTGCGTTTGATCTCGTCGCCTTCACGGTATTTTTCATACTGCATGAAAACCAAGTTCCAGATTTCTACGAAGCGACCTTCGTCATCGATTTCTTGCAAGCCAGGAGGAGTACCGGTTGATTTCTCAGGGCCGTGATCAAAGAAGATTTCCGTGCATGGGCCGCATGGACCGACGTCACCCATTTCCCAGAAGTTACTTTTGTCGCCGAGCTTGTAGATCCACTCTAGCGGCACGCCCATGTCTTTGTGCCAGATATTCAAAGCTTCATCGTCACCTTCGTGAACGGTAACGCGCAATTTTTCTTTCGGGATTTTGAGATCAACCGTGAGAAGTTCCCATGCAAATTTGATGGCATCTTTTTTGAAGTAATCGCCGAAGCTGAAGTTACCCATCATTTCAAAGTAGGTGTGGTGACGAGCCGTGAAGCCCACGTTTTCAAGATCGTTGTGTTTACCACCTGCACGAACGCATTTTTGAATAGTCACCGCACGACGATTGCCAGGAGTGGCTTTGCCGGTGAAGAAATCTTTGAACTGGTTCATACCAGCGTTCGCGAACAACAACGTATTGTCGTTATGGGGCACGAGCGACGAAGACTTGTGCTTATCGTGTCCGTTGCGAATGAAGTAGTTGCTAAAAGCATTACGAATTTCTTGAGCGCGCATAGGTATAACCTCTCCAAATTGAGGCTCAAAAATACCATGGCCCTAGAGAGCGCGCCTAATAGGTTTTGTTGTGAAATAGTGCGTTAGTTTTCGTCAGAGGCAGGTTTCATGGCGGCATCCACTGCACGCTTCACTTCATCCCAGCCATAACCCTTGGAGAGTAAGAAACGACTGACTTTATCGCGCAATTTTTGCTTTGCAAGACGGTCTGTGGGGACATCTTGGCCCCGCAGCTTTTTGGCCACGAGCTTGGCAATCACATCGCTGGAGCTTGTGCCGGAGTCATCACGCATTTGAGTCAATTCGGATGATACAAACTCTAGCTTTTCCTGGCTCCCACGGCGCTTGATCATGTTGTCGGAGTAGCCTTTGCTGATCCAGCGTTTCGCGAGCATGCGCTTGTATTCTTCTTCGCGCAGGAAATTCTTTTCGATGAGCTTTACAACGGTGGAATCGATCTCTTCAGCTTCGTAGCCCTTGAGTTTCATCTTCTGGCGTATTTTGTATTCGGAGTAGTCTTGCCCAGAGAGCAAATAGAGAGCGTACTGATACGCCGTCGTACTTGGTTTTACTTTTTCGGGCTTGGTTTCTTCAGAATACATCTGTACCTTGGGTCGACTTCGGCTCCTGCCTCTCGTCGACATACCGGTCATCCTGACCATAAACAAAGGGCCCCGTGTGGGGCCCTTTTTAAAAACTACTGAACTTTTTTGCCTTTAGCTGGCTTCGCTTCCACTTCGTCTTCGATCTCGCCCGTCGCCATGTTGACTTTAGCGATCTCGGTTGGCTTCACGATGCCGTGCTTAGCGAAAACTTTCTGGCGGATTTCTTCCATGATGGTTGGGTTTTCTTTGAGGAAAACTTTCGACTGCTCACGGCCCTGGCCGACTTTCTGGTTGTTGTATGAGTACCAAGCGCCGGCTTTCTCAACGATGCCTTCTGCGGCAGCTACGTCGATCAAGTCGCCAGTCTTAGAAATGCCTTCGCCGTACATGATGTCGAATTCGACTTCTTTGAATGGTGGAGACACTTTGTTTTTAACAACTTTGATACGTGTGCGTGCGCCTGTCGTCACTTCGCCGTCTTTGATCGCGCCGATACGGCGGATGTCCATGCGCACAGATGCGTAGAACTTAAGAGCGTTACCGCCGGTTGTTGTTTCTGGGTTTCCGAACATCACACCGATTTTCATACGCAATTGGTTAATGAAGATCACTGTGCAGTTCGAGCGAGAAATTGAGCCTGTGAGTTTACGAAGAGCTTGGCTCATGAGGCGTGCTTGCAGGCCCATGTGAGAGTCGCCCATTTCGCCTTCGAGTTCTGCTTTCGGAGTAAGAGCGGCGACTGAGTCGACGATCAACAAGTTCACTGCGCCTGAACGCACGAGCATGTCGGCGATCTCAAGAGCTTGTTCGCCTGAGTCTGGTTGAGAGATGAGTGTGTTAGGAACATCTACACCCAGTTTAGAAGCATAAGATGTATCGAGTGCATGTTCTGCATCGACGAAAGCGACAGTGCCGCCCATCTTTTGGCATTCAGCTGCGATGTGAAGAGTGAGAGTTGTTTTACCTGAAGATTCTGGACCGTAGATTTCTACGATACGACCTTGTGGAATACCGCCGATGCCGAGAGCGAGATCAAGGCCGAGTGATCCAGTCGAGATTGCCGCGATTTTTTCTTGAACCTGGTCGTTGCCCAAGCGCATGATAGCGCCTTTGCCGAATTGCTTTTCGATGGAAGAGAGTGCGAGTTCGAGGGCCTTCTTCTTGTTAGCCGCGTCACCGCTGTTTTCGAAAGTGCTGTTAAAAGCCATGCTGTGTCCCCTTGGTATTCAATGATTTCGGGTGTGTGTGTATATTCACGCTAACACCCGGTTGGCGTTGGTGCCAAGGGTTTTTCATGCAAATGTACGGAAAAATTACGGAAGCCCAAATTATCGGAAACTTAGAAAATTTGACTAAAAGCGTTGGAGAAAATTGGATAGGGCATAAACAAAAATTCCCGCAAACACTCCTGAGACCACATCATCGAGGATCGTGCCGGCGCCATTTTTAACTTTTTTATCGAAATACGATGCAGGCCAAATTTTTACAATATCGAAAAAACGAAAGGCGATAAAACAGGCAATCCACAGAGGAAGAGTGGTGGGTTTAGCAATGGCCCATGTGAGTGCCATTCCAATGACTTCATCGATCACAATCCACTGAGGATCTTGCAACTTAAGTTGCTTCTGAACTTTGTCAGCAGCAAGACACGCGAGCACTGTTAAGAAGGCGATGAAAGAAAAATTAATCCACGCCGAAAGTTCCAGCAGACTCCACGCGTAGATGAAGGGAAGAGCTGCGAGTGTGCCCACTGTGCCTGGTGCTTTCGGTGCGCGTCCTGCGCCAAACCACGAAAGATACAGGACAAGAGCTATATGAGGACGGTTGTTGTTTTGCTCTTTCATATCATCTGAGTTAGTTTTTCCACCTATTTTAGCCTGAACGAGAGGACAGCGATAGTGATTCAGCGTCCAGATTTTCTCGCCCAGCATCTTTTCAACTGGGAAACCCTGCACTTGGTGTGCAGCGGTCAGTCCTCGCTCGACGCTAAGAATTACCTCACAGAAATGTATGACCGCGATCAAGTCTATGACTTCCTGGGCGGCTACGGTTTCGATCTGAAAAACCCAGTAGAAAACGCAGAGCTTTTTGGTAACTACCAAGAAGCGATTCAATTCATTAAGCGTTATTTCTTGAAAGAAGGTAATCCTGATGGTTTGCCGCTTTCAGTCCCAAGCTTTCTTTACACACTAACGGACATCTCAGAACTCTTCTTGTTGGCCACCGGCAAAGCAGGTTCTAAGCCAAATTTAGAAGAAGAGTTGTGGGCGGGCGTTGTCTTGAAAGTCATGCATACCATTTTGCATGCAGATAAAGATCTTCGTTACCGCTACTTCAGTGTGATTCAGCAGCAAATCTTCGATCGTTTTTATAAATACGTTTTACGTGATGAAGAAAATAACCTGTGGATCAAGAATGATCATGGCTTCACGGTGCCCTTGGTTGATTTCCAGACCAAAGCCAAGAAGACACGCGAGTCGATCATCATCAAGCTTTTGCACAAACAAGAAAACGTGGCCGAAGAACTTTTCGATCGTATCGGTGTTCGTATCGTAACAAAAACGAAAGTCGATTCTTTGCGCGTGCTGAAATTCCTCGTCACCAATTACGTGGTGATGATCAATAACATTAAGCCGAGCCGTTCCCAGAATACGTTGGTCGATCTTGATATGCTAAAGCGTCGCAAGAATACCTTGCTCAAGAATTGTTATCGTCAGGGATGGAGTGAAGCTCAGTACTTAAAAGAGCTCGAGCTTCTGGTTGAGCAGTGTGTACCGAGCAAGGCTTCCGAACATAACCAGCATTCATCACAAGAGTATCGCGCGATTCATTTCACGGGTCGTCAGTTGATTAAGTATCGCAATCCGTTCATGGCGCATTTTAATGAAGTTCGTAAGGCCGCTTTGCAAGACAAAGAGAATCCGTTGGCCAAGCAGCTTCTGGCCCTTGATACCACGCCGATTTCTCGCGACGTCCGCTTCTTCTATCCGTTCGAAGTGCAAATTACGGATGAATTAAGCCATCAGCAGAACACACAAGGTGAAGCGAGCCATCAAGAGTATAAAAAATCACAGGTCAAGTCGGCCATGCGCCGAATCTTTAAGCCCTTGATCGAGTTGAAAGGTCTTTAAGTCAGTCTCTTCTCGAAGAAAATTTTCATCCGTGCATTCACGAATTCAGGAAAGTCCACTTGCGGGACGTGAGAGCCTTCTTTTATGAGATAGAGCTCTGAGCCGGCAAGACGCTGTTGCAAGAGTCGTTGAAGATGAAACGGAATGACACGATCACGGTCACCACCGATAATCAGAGCTGGGACATTCATGTTCTCAATATGAGCAAGAATGTCATGGGCCTGCATCTGGTTAAAGAGTTGAAGAAAAAGATCAGGGCCAAGCTGGGCCACACGATTCATATAGACTTCAATAAACTCACGTCCGACCTGCTTCTCGTTAAAGCCCTGTGAGTGAATTAATTTGAGTGTCATGGGATTCATCGCCTGGGTATCCCAGACGAATTGAAAGACTTCCCGATAGCGTTTTAGAATTTCTTCCGTCACAGGAACGATGTATTCCATAAGATTTGTGTCAAACATGACGTCTTTCACGGGCAGCACAGTTCCTGAGAGTAAACACATGGCGTGGATTTTTTCAGGATGTCTGCGCGCGAGTTCGAGAGTGATATTAACACCCATGCTATGGCCAACGGCCGCGACCGTTTTAATATTCAGATGATCAAGCATTTCATTGATATCGAGTGCGATACGTTCGAAGGTGACATTGGTCAGATTGTCTTTGCCTGAACTTTGAAAGTGCGCACGATAGTCATGAAATAGAATCTTGTAGCCGGCCTTAGAGAACCATTCAAGTTGGTACTTCCAATGCAGGTTGCTGCAGACCAGTCCATAGTTGAAGAGCAGGACTTTTTCGTGACTGGTTTTGAAATCGATAGGGAAGTTGGTGGTGTAAAAAATCTGCTCACCGTCGCTCGTCTTGAAAAAATTCGCATGAAGTTGCACGTTGGCCTACTTGCTTTTGGCGTTGAGGAGTTGAACCAGATTGAGTAGCGGAGACTCCTGCGCGACCAATGTCTTCAGCTTGGCATCGAGAATTTGTTTTTTAGTTTCCACTTCTTTGTACTCAGCAGCGGTGATCTTAAAAACGATCTCACCCACCTGAAGCTGGTCACCCACATTGAGCTTTCTTGGCTTAGTGGCCCGTTTTCCGTTGAGGAGCCAGTACTCCATGATCGGGCCAGGCTGGGCCTGCAAAAATTCAGGCAGGACTTCCAACATAAAAGCATTCGACGGCAAGATACCAGCAGGAGAGATGTCTCCTTCAGGATGTCCGAAATAGATCTGGTTCTTATGAAAGCGCCAAACGCCCTCGAACTCAGGATCAGAACACGAAGTAATGTGGATTTCTAACATAGTTAGATTGTATCTAAAATCTTCTGATCGCGGGCGAGCTTCAGCAACATAGGATCGATTTTGCCTGGATTATTCGCCATGAGATGTTGAACGTCTCGGTACACTTTCTCAAGGACATGCGAATGCTTCATAAAGTCGGCCACACGCCTACGTGTGACTTCACCTGACTGGTCCACTCCGAAGAGATCGCCTTCGCCGCGGTTTTGTAGATCGGCTTCGGCAATGACAAATCCGTCGGTGGTTTTTTCTAGAACTTCTAAACGTTCCATCGCCCCTGGTCCGAGGTCTTTATCTAGCACTAAGAAACAAAACCCTGCCTTATCGCCACGGCCTACTCGGCCGCGTAGTTGATGAAGAGAGCTCAAACCAAAGCGTTCTGGGTTATAGACACACATAAAAGCCGCGTTCGGTACGTTAATGCCGACTTCAATCACACTTGTTGCGATGAGAATACGAATTGTGCCTTCGGTAAATGCTTTCACCGTGGCTTCTTTGTCTTCGGCTTTCATTTTTCCATGGAGCACGGCCATGGGAACACCGGGAAGCTCTTTTTGGTACTGCTGAAAAGCATCCGTTACGTTTTGGAGCGCCATGGTCTCCGATTCTTCAATGGCCGGGAAAACCATGTAGCCTTGATCGCCACCAGCGAGACGCTGCTTGATGAATTCGACGTATTTGTCGTAATTCGCTTTCGCCACGATGCGAGTTTTGATGCCTTTGCGTCCGGCAGGCATAACTTTGATGGTGGTGAAATCTAGGTCACCATACTGAGCAAGAGAAAGTGTGCGTGGGATAGGTGTCGCCGACATAATCAAACAGTGAGTGCCCGCACCCTTCGCTGTGAGCATCAGACGTTGTTCAACTCCAAACTTGTGTTGTTCATCAATAATAGCGAGTGCGAGTTTTTTAAAGATCACGCTTTCTTGAAAGAGGGAGTGTGTGCCAATGACGAAATTGGCATCGCCGTCTGCAAGTGCTTTTAAAACAGCGTCTTTACCTTTTTTCTTCATACTACCCAGGAGAAGAGCAGGTTTGAGAAAAGGCAGAGTACCAAACATCTCCGTGAGTGTTTTGGCGTGTTGATGGGCGAGAGCTTCGGTAGGACACATGAGCGCGACTTGATGGCCTTGTTGAATGGCCACGAGGGCCACCAGCATGGCCACGACTGTTTTTCCGCACCCCACATCCCCTTGCAACATGCGCATCATGGGATGACCGGTATTCATATCCTCGAGGATCTGGTGCACAGATTTAGTTTGATCATCAGTGAGCGCAAACGGAAGTCGCTTGAGGAAAGCCGTGAGCGTTTCCTCGTCCGGTTGGATATTCGGTCCGACTTTTCTTTTAATAAAACGACGTCGCGTGGTGATCTTAAGCTGATCCACAAAGAATTCTTCATAGGCCAGTCGTTCTTCAGCAGAGCTACGAAGCTCTTTTGTAAATTGGGCCGAAGGAATGCGCGCATGAAGAATCTGAAAAGCACGGGAGAGCGAAAGATCATTCAACTCATCAGTACCGTAATCAGACTTCAATCCTTGCCAAAAATCCGCAGGAAGATTTTCAAATAGCTTAGCGGTGTAGCTACCGGGGACTTTATTGACGGTGGGATACTCGACGAGCCATTCACCCAGTGTTTGTGCCCAGGCTTCATCGACGAGGGAGTGCACTTTCGGATTCACGATTTGGTTTTGTGCTTTCCATTCTTGCATGGTGCCCAGAAACCAAACTTTGTCCCAATCTTCGATTTGTTTTTTCTGTTGAGGATAGAGATTGAAAAAACGCAACGGTAGCGTGGCTTCGCCATCCAGCTCTTTCACCACAACAAAACCATTGCTGAGCAAGAAGCGACCCTTAGTACGTCGGCCATAGGCGGGTTTTACTTCACGGTGAATGACTTTTCCGCAACCAAGAAAGAGTTCGCCTTCGCGGGCCTCACGAAAAGGGCGAGGCTTAGGCATAGGGAGTGTGCGCAGAGGAAGCAACCACATGAGGTCATCAAGTGTTTTTACGCCCGCGGCAACGAGAGACTCAAGATGAGCAGAGGGAGTTTTTTTGCCAGCAGCGACCGCCAGCAAAGGAGATTCACCGCTAAGACTAGCGGTATTCGACGGCTTGGACCTCATAGGTCACATCACCCTTCGGGGCCTTTACGACCACTTCATCACCAGACTCTCTTCCAATGAGCGCTTTGCCTAAAGGAGAGCTGTAAGAAATTTTGCTCGCATCAGTCATCGCTTCGTCTTCGCCGACGATCTGGTAGGTGATCTCTTTGCCATTGGCATCTGTGATTTTGACAGTGGCACCAAAGACAATTTTGTTTCCTTGCATACCGTTCACGTTCACCACGCGGGCACGTGAGAGCTTGGATTGCAATTCTTGAATACGTCCTTCGACGTGAGATTGTTTTTCTTTAGCAGCAGAGTATTCAGCGTTCTCTTTGAGATCGCCCAACGCGCGAGCCTCAGCGATGGCTTCTTTGACGTTTTCACGGTCAACCTTGATGAGCTGATCCAGCTCAGCTTCCATCATTTTTTTTCCGAGAGCAGTCATGGGCGTTTCGATCATAGATCCTCTTATTTCTTAAACAGGGCTTTGGCTTTCTCTAACATATCGTCTTTCGTTTGCCCTTTGCCTGCAGCGCCGGGCCCGAACTTAAACCATTCACAGAAATTCGCTTTCTCTTTCAGAACCACTCGTTCAGCCGAAGGTTCGCGGCACTCGTTATAGGCCGTCTTGTCGTAATGCTTACAAGAGATGCAATTCCTCAAATCAACGCCGCAGCTCGAACATTGATCGGCTCGACCTGGGGGAAAAGCTTCCATGTAGGGGACATTCTTACCACAGCGAGGACATGGAACCATAACTCAGAACTCCTTCTGCATCCCCATCCCAAAGCCGTTGCTGTTGGATGAATCTGGGTCAGCAGAAAAATAAATGCGTGGAGTGTTGCGTTTATTGTGCTCTTCGATGGACCGCTGCAAAAGCCACTCATTATTATACTGATTTGTTCGGGAAATCAAATAACTCACAGCGATCATGGTGAGTCCGCCGAAAACGAGAGTGTTTCTTCCGGTAAAAGTCTCGTTCTTGCCTTCGTTCGAGCGCAAGAAACCAGCCAGCACAGTGGCCGTACCGAGCGTACTCAATGCAGCACCCTGCCAGCGTGGCCGGTTGTTTTGTTGATATTCGTTGAGCAATTTTTTTGCCACGGGATCACGTTGCAAGTAATAGCGCAAACCTTCGCCGCGGTTACTCGAGCTCGCATCGACGAGAACTTCTTGGTAATTCACAATCGCCGTGCGACTGCATGAATCAGCCGCGTGTCCTATAGGGGCAAGCAAAACAGCAACGAGAATAAGGATATGGGCAAGGTTGTGCACCCTATGAGCTTACAGTGCACTGGCGTATGATGGAAGCACAAGGAAGCTCATGGACTTGATAAAGACCGGCATCGGTCTATCTAAAACAATCAAAAACGTTGCGCGGTTTCGCGAAATCTTGACTGTTTTTAGCAAGAACGGATTCCAATCTCTCATCATGAAGTCAGGTCTCGGGACGGAAGTCCCTGGTTTAAGCACATCCAGCTCGGATGAAGACGTTAGTACTGAGACGACGGACGGCGGCGAAGAGTGGTGGGGGCTTTTGGGCCTTCGACTTCGTCTCTCCTTTGAAGAGCTTGGTCCAAGTTTTGTCAAAATGGGCCAACTTCTTGCTACGCGCGAAGATATCCTAGATCCCGCGCTGATTCGTGAGCTTAAGAAATTACAAAATGAAGTGAAGGCGATTCCGTTCAGTGAAGCTAAAGATGTTATTGAAGCTTCGCTTGGTCGTCCGCTTACGACTGTCTTTAGTGATATTGAACAAACGCCAATCGGCACAGCTTCTATTGGTGTTGTTCATCGTGCAACCCTACTTACTGGTGAGCGAGTCGTAGTTAAAGTACGCCGTCCTGGTATTGAAAAAGTTTTGCGCACAGATTTTGAAATCGTGCGCTTTATTGTCGCTCAGGTAGAGCGAGCCTCTGAGAATATTCGTTATCTTGGTATTTCTCGAGTCATTGAAGATTTCTTCCGTGCCACGATGTCAGAACTTAATTTCATGACAGAAGCCCAGAACTGCGAACGCCTGGGTAAAAACTTAGCTCGCATTGATAAGCACAACGATTTTGTGGTGCCAAAAATTTATCGCGAGTTCTCATCGACGAATATTTTAGTGATGGAATATCTCGATGGCCGCCCCTTCAATCAGTTCAAAACTCTCGACGAGCTTGGCCCCGGTATGGTGGAAAAGCTTGAGAGGAGTGTAGAACTCTTTGCACAGACCTTGCTTTCAGATGGCTTCTTCCATGCAGACTTGCATGGTGGAAACTTCTTCATCATGAAAGATCAGCGTCTGGGTCTCATCGACTTTGGTTTGATGGGAACGCTCTCGAAGAAAAATCGCACCAACTTGATCGCTGTCCTTTATGCAGTGGTCACCCATGACTATGAGAACATGGTCTACGAGTTCCTCGAGGTCGCTGAGTACGATACGATTCCCGATCACGAAGAACTTATTCGAGATATTCGCGATAACCTATCGCCCTTTGTGGGTCTCTCTATTAAAGAGACGAATGTCACCGATCTTGTCCGCGCTATTATCAGTACGCTGACGCGCCATCGTCTTTACCTTCCTCGTGAATGGTTCATTATCTTCCGCGCTCTCATGACGTTAGATGGTGTAGGGAAGTCAGTAGGGCTTGATCTCAATATCTTTAAGATTCTCGAAAAAGATCTTCCGAAGCTGTTAGGTGAAGTGCTCTCAAAAGAAACAGCTAAAGAAGAAGCCATGTGGATCGGCAAAGACTTGCTGACCTCGTTACGGATTCTTCCGAAGCACTTGAAGTGGTTTATGCGTGAGCAGGCCCGTCGTGGTTATGCTTTCGAACTTAAGTTGCAAGGCGCTGATGACTATGTGAAGTCAGTGTCGCGTTCATTGTATTTCCTGGGACTCTCACTTCTTTCTGGAACGTTTATTCTCGTCGGCGCCATGCCGTTGATGGGTAAGAGTCCCGAGGCCTTCTCTCAGATTCCAACGATGACTTGGGTGTTCTGGGGAATTGCAGCTTTAATTCTCTTCCGCTCTCTCGTGCTGAAGAAATACTAAATAGAATCCAATCCACCGACGTAAACGGGCACGCCGTCTGAGCGCAGACCATGTTTACCGTAGTTGAAAATCTCATCCATCAGTTCTTCGGCGTCCATCTTTATACTGACGCCTTGGCGCTCAACCACGAAGCGATCGTCGCGGTAATGAAGTTCGAGTCCTAAGAGATGGGAAAGTTTACGTAGCGCCATGGGATGGGTATTGGGCCGCCACAGACCGACTTGCTGCAAATCTTGCAGCACTTCATCAGGTACCATTTCATTTTTGGCCGCCCACAAGACACCTGCATTACCTAGTTCTTCTGTGACGCCATTCACTCCATTCACATGAGCGAAGTCGTGCAGAATGCCTTGCAGATCCATACCCTTGCCACGGAATGCGTAGCCCTCTTTCATACGGATCAATTCAGCTGAGGTGATGTCGGCGAGATCATTCCAGTCGCTTTCATCTCTTAAAGGAGAGAAGAAATGCTGATTCACTTGTTGGCGATAGAGGGTGCTGATGTAAGCACGCTCATGACTGTCTAAATCGATGAGGCGTTCTATAGAGTGTGGTTTTTCCGCCACTGTCGTGCGGTAACACCACTGCTTGCCCGCGAGATGAAAGTGCCACTTGTTATACATCTCATGCTTATCACTCCATAAAAGGAAGAGTGCACATTGAGAATGGAGAGTCGCAAGCACGCGTTCAAAGAGTAATTGAAAGAGTCCTTGTCCTCTTTCGCTCTCTGCGACAGCAATTCCACCCAACATCACTACTGGAATCGTTTCTCCCTGCCATACGAAGCTCTTGAGACGCGTTCCCACGTGGGCCACGACTGTAGAATTGGATGGATCTATCAGAATGTGTCGCTGTTGATTGTGTTGTGCACCTGCGAGCGGGGCAAAATCGACTGAAAATTTGAAATTTTTTTGGTAGGCAAAAGCTGCCTCAATCAGTGAATTCGCTTGATCGGCCAACTCGGGGAAGGCATCTAAGCGTGCGTATTCATAGCTTTTTGTCGACACGTTCTGACCCCTGTTTTCTGCGATGCTAAGGCGACAAAACGGCCTTGTAAAACTATTTTACAGTTTCGGCTCAAGTTCTTTTGAGGCGTGTCGAAAAGTTAGGCATGGAGGTGGCCATATCCACCCTTGCACCATGATGGTTGCATGAACCCGAATTCAAGGAGGATTTATGGGTTTGCGTATTAACACGAACGTCTCGTCCCTTAACGCTCAGAGGAACCTCGGTCAGACTCGTCTGGCACAACAAAAGGTTTTGGAGCAATTGTCATCTGGTCAGCGCATTAACCGCGCTGGTGATGATGCCGCCGGCCTCGCCATCTCAGAAAACTTGAAAGCGCAAATCCGCGGCCTCGGCCAAGCGGAAAGAAACGCACAAGATGGTATCTCTTTGGTGCAAATCGCTGAAGGTGCCATGTCAGAAGTATCAAACATCATGATTCGACTCCGCGAATTGTCAGTGCAAGCAGCTTCTGACACCATCGGGCCGACAGAACGTAAGTTCTTGAACGTTGAATTTGAACAGTTGCTCGCAGAAGTAGATCGTATCGCTAACTCAACTGAGTTTAACCGCGTTCCTCTTTTGAATGGTACTGGTTCAGTCTTTGATATTCAGATCGGTACACGAAATGACCCTTTAGCTGACCGATTGACCTTTGATGCTTCAAGCGCTGACGTAAACGTTGCGGCTTTGGGCCTTAACTTGGCTTCGGTATCAGACAAAATCTCTGCTCAGAACTCATTGGCAGCGATCGACCAAGCTATTCAAACTGTTTCTGGTATCCGTGCAGACTTCGGTGCGCTTCAAAACCGCCTCCAGTCTACAGTGAACAACATTCAAGTAAGTACAGAGAACTTGTCGGCTGCAAATTCACGTGTACGTGATGCTGACGTAGCTTCTGCAACTGCTGAATTGACTCGTACGAACATTCTGATGCAGGCCGGTACTTCAGTACTTGCTCAGGCTAACCAGTCTACTACTTCTGCACTTGGGCTTATCAATGCCACTGCACAAGGCTAGAGACTGAGAGAGATCTGATCGAGTTCGATGACCAAACCCTGCAGTTACTCTGAAGTGGGTGTGACTGAAGAGATGCAGATGTTAGGGGCAATACTGCCCATATTAACCACACGGCGACTAGTATGGTCCCGTTAGAACAAGGAGGTTCGCATGACATTTAACAACGGAGCCTAATTATGGGTTTAAGAATAAATACAAACGTATCGAGCATTGCGGCTCAACGTAATTTGGGAATTAATAAACTGAACTTAGACAATAACCTGAGGAAATTATCTTCAGGGGAGCGGATAACCCGCGCCGCGGATGATGCGGCAGGATTGGCGATCAGTGAAAAACTGAAAGGTCATATCCGAGGGCTTCGCCAAGCAAGGAGAAATTCAGATGACGGCATTTCGCTCATCCAAACAGCCGAAGGCGGTTTGTCTGAAATCTCC
Source organism: Callophyllis flabellulata (assembly GCA_032270525.1). Classification (NCBI taxonomy): domain Eukaryota; phylum Rhodophyta; class Florideophyceae; order Gigartinales; family Kallymeniaceae; genus Callophyllis; species Callophyllis flabellulata. The sequence continues at coordinate 14,676 of JAUJPK010002228.1, read as the reverse complement.
AACATTATTGTCCGCTTACGTGAATTGGCAGTCCAAGCTGCCTCTGACACTGTGGGAGATACAGAACGTGGCTTTTCAGACATTGAATTTCAACAGCTCAAAGATGAGATCAACCGTATCTCTAAGGGCTCAGAGTTCAACGGAAGAAAATTGCTTGATGGAACAGGCGGATTGGTTGAGATCCAAGTTGGCATTCATAATGACCCAACACAAGATCGCATCAAATACGACTCGACCACAACAGATGCCACAATCGAATCCCTCGGTCTCATTGGCGAGACGATTGCCGGTAAAGAGGGAGCTCAGCTCTCACTTGAAAGATTGGACAGCGCACTGGTACGGGTTAACGGAGTCCGAGCAAACCTCGGTGCTCTTCAGAACCGACTGCAGTCGACAAGCACAAACTTGGCGGTTACAGATGAGAACTTTAGTGCGGCCAATTCACGGATTAGAGATGTTGACGTAGCGGCAGAGACCGCAGACTTGGCCAAGAATAATATCTTGAACCAAGCTTCTGTATCAGTCCTTGCTCAAGCGAACAACGCCCCGCAGTTTGCCCTGAAGTTGCTATCGTAAGTCACACCCACGCAAGGTGGCCCCGAATGGGGCCACCTTTTTCTATTTCTGCGTAGTGAATGAATCGAGAGATAAGTGTTTGAATTGGCCCTCGGCCACATCTGATAAGTCTAAATGTCCGAACTGCAGCCTCTGCAAAGCCACCACATGATTTCCGACCGCCGCAAACATTCGTCGCACCTGATGATAGCGACCTTCTTGAAGTGTGAGGCGAGCTTTCTTTTCTGAAAGAATTTCGAGCTGGGCCGGTAGGCATGGCTTCGTCTCACCTTTCAAAATCAAAGCACCCGATTTGAAGATCTCAATAGCCTCTGCAGCAAGAGGACGATCCAAGTCAGCTTCGTAAACTTTATCCACATGATGTTTGGGGGAAGTCAGTCGATGCACAAGATCGTGTTGATCGGTCAGCAATAGAAGTCCACTGGTGTCTTTATCTAATCGTCCAATCGTTACAACTTGCGGCTCACGCTTGCGCCATCTTTCCGGAAGCAACTCGTAAACAGTTTGGCCTTCTTCTTCGTTATGACTGCAGACATAGCCGACGGGTTTATTGAGTAGGATAAGAATTCCGTGGGGATGATCGAGAGGTTCGCCATCAAAACGAATCAATGCTGGATCAACCCTTAGATCGCTGGAGAGTTTGCTGGCACCAGTAACTTGGATGCGCCCTTGTCTGATATATCCTTCCACATCACGTCGACTGCCGTAGCCTAAACTTGCGATCAATTGATCGAGGCGAGCAAATCGTTTAGCGCTGGGCATGGATCACCTTAAAACCGTCTTTTTCCAAGAGACGGTTCTTCGATTTGAAATGTCTGTCGAGAATATCCTCATAGGCCAAGAATTTATTGGCGACAAGGTAGAGGTCACCACCAGGTCGGAGCGAACGAGCAGCGACATCAATAAAAAATTGCCCAAGCTGCGAATTGGTCGTCTGCCCTTCATGAAAGGGTGGATTCATCACAACCCAATCGAGTTGTTGAGGTATAGGTTCTTTAGTGACGTCTTGCCAATGAAACTGACATTTTTTAGTAAAAGCTGCCAGATTGATGCGAGCACAGTCTAGAGCGCGAGCTTCCGCTTCTATCAAGTGAACGTTTACGACTTCAGGCGATCGATTAAGAACAGTGTAGGAGAGGTAGCCGTAACCGCTACCAATATCCGCGCCTGTGCCAGCTAGCGGCGGCACAACTTCCATCAGAAGTTCTGAGCCTCTATCGATTTTATTCCAACCGAAAATTCCAGGCATGCCGACCAGCTCACTGCCAGGGATTGTTTGTGGCAAAGCGGCTTGTATCCAACTTTGCAAAATGTCTGGATGCTGAATATGAGATGGAGTGAGCAAGGCATAGCGGCACTTACTTTTGCTCTCGGCTTCTAATTCAGGAAAAACTTCTTTTAAGTAAGATAAGTAGCCGCGTGCGCCCTGCTCGTTAGAGCATGCAAAGAGTAAACGGCCTTCAGGTTTCAGATTCAGCCATGCGTGAGCAATGTGCGCCAAACTCTCAATGCGTTGGCGGGTAGGAACACAAATGGCCAGGTCATAGGGGCCAGCTGATTGGGTTGGTTGAGTCGATTGTCCTGCGAGTTGGAAGGACTGCACTGTGGGACGAAATGTGTGCCAGACATCAACGTGATGCTCAGAAAGTAGACGCAATACATTCTTCGTTGATGAGCAAAACTCAGGCTGAGGAATCCAAATCGTGCTCTTTGGGCGAGGGGCAGCTTCAGCGCTCAGCAAGCGTTCGATAACTGACCAAGTGATGTCGCTCGAATTTTCCATTTATGCCCAGAATTCTAGCGCAAGGTTTCCTGGATTGGGGCTACTAAGTTTTCGTTTCTTTGCTACAATCGGTTCATGCGTAAAACCGTCCTCATATTCGGAGTCAGTTCCTTTCTGGGTTCTAACCTGGTCGAGGCCCTGGGCCAGGACTACCGCATCATTGGCACTTACAACGCTACGCCTGTTCGTGTGCCCGGTATGCTCACTGTTCGCTGTGATGCTCTAAAAAAAGATTCCGTTCAGCGCCTATTGGGATTATTCCGTCCGAACATCACTATTTATGCCGGTGGACTGTCATCTCTGAGCGCCTGTCATGCTAATCCGAAACTTGCTGATGCACTAAACTCGGCAGCACTAACCAACGTTTGCTCATCAGCTGAGCGCGTGGGTTCTAAATTTATCTTTATCTCTTCAAGTTTCGTGCTGAGTGGTGAGGATGTTGTTTATCACGAAAGTGATACGCCATTTCCTGGAACAAGCTATGGCAGTAGCTTGGCCACGAGTGAGTTCTACGTTCAGAAATCATGCCTCAATTATATTATCTTCCGTTCTTGCCCTCTGTACGGTCGTGCCTTTCATCCGACACGACGAAATTGGCTTGAACCGATTGAGACAGCGCTGGCTCAAGGGCAACAAGTGGGTGTTGATGACACCGTTTTTCACGGTCATCTTGATGTGCATATTTTGGCTAAACTTATCAAGTTGGGGATTGAAAAGAATGTGACCAACAGACTTTTCCAAATCACCTCAAAAGATATTATGAGCCGCTATGATTTTGCTCGTCTCTATTGCCAAGTTTTCGGCAAGGACGAGAATCTCATCGTGCGCGCTCAGTGGCCGATGCCGCTCGACAACTCTCAATACAGAAGCAAAGCTCTTGAAAAATATAATTTCCGCATGGATACGAAGAACGCCGAAGAATTCTTCTCGTTGCGCATGCCAACGGTAGAGGAATCGCTGAAGGCGACTAAGAAGAGACTAGCGAGCTGAGTTTCTGATGAATTCTGCGAGATAGAAGCGCACGATAGCTTCCACATCTACTTCCTCACCCTGATAGCGCCAAGTTACATGATTGAAAGGACCCACGTGAGCCTTGATTTCATGAATAGTTGGCAGACCCGGTGATTGCTCACCTGGAACGCGTGGAGCAAAGAGGCCACCGCTGTTTGAAAGAAAACCTACACTGATCACATCAGCACCACGACGAGCGACGATGAGCTTGAGTGTATTGCGGAAAAGCATGAAGTCATTAATGGTATTTGAAATGCGGAAAACTTTAATCATGCGACCTTGATCACGGTTCACACGATACTGATTAAAGAGTGCGACATAAAATTCAAAACGATCTTTGATCTTATTCAAGAAAGCCACAGAGGACTCTTCGAGAACTCGAGCTGGATCTGCTGCATCAGTGAATCTGATATAGCCCGATTCCTCCATGTTGATCTCTTCGAGGGCAAGAGATTCGATCCATGCGTTATCGTATTTTTCATTTTGTGGTGTGATCATAGTTTTAATGATCATCGGCGCGTCACCACACGTCAACTTTTACGGAATTTTATGGTGAATGAGAGAGAAGAAGGATCCGGATGGACGTTGATTCGTTTCGCGCCCCTAAAAACTTAGGTGGGCGCTGTTAGTAATCACTTTAGGCTTCTCACAATCTGCTCTTTTCAGAACAGGCGAGCTTGCACACCGTGACCAGGGACTGCTCCCGATAACTGAATCGTAGGGGCGAAACTTTAATATCCACCCGGACCCAGCTCTTATTCTACTCCCCCTGATTTTGGGGGGCCATGGAAAGCTTTTTCCTGTCTAAGCCATATCGAGGCGATTTCAATGGTTTAGGCCTGTTGCATGGTGTGACGCATTGCGGTATAATGAAAGACTAGATCAGGGTGAATTTCCTTAAAGTTTCTGCATGGTGAGGACGATAAGTCTCTGAACCTAGTGCAGGGGGAGAATGTATGAAGAGTAAAATCACTGCGTTTTTGAAAGATGAGAGCGGGCAGACCTCTACGGAGTATATTCTCCTAGTGGCGGTTGTGGCTTTCGTCATTTTCAAATTCAAAGATGTGATCAACGAGCGACTTGTGGGTCCGGACGGTATGGTGAACAAAGTTTTCACCAAAGCTGACGGTATTCTCGATAACCTCGAATAGGGTCACCGCTTAATTTGACGCCTTTCCGGCGGCAGCTTACGATGGATTCGTGAAAACGAAATCCAAAGGTCAAGCAGCCGTCGAGTACTTATTTGTGCTCGTCTTCATGGTCCTTATTGCGGCCAAAATCGTCACAAGATTTAATTCCTTCTTTAGAGACTCGGTCGGTAACCTCGGCCACGTGCTCTCACGCAACCTGACAGTAGGGATCTGCCCATCTGAATGTTTCTTCAGCGGCTATAAGAACGGGTACGAGGAGTGATTCCTTGGACCATCTTTTGGTTTTTGGTGCTCGAGCTGGCAGCGGTTGCCTGGGGCGACGTGCGAACACAAAAAATCCCCAACAGCTGGAGCTTGCTTAACATCGCATGCTTCATCATGTTGCTGATCGTTTGGCCTGAGTATTATCCGTTGGCCCTCAGCACATTTTTGTATTCAGCGGTTTTTCTCGCTGTCGGATTTGTGCTCTTCTTGCTCAAAATTATGGGCGGAGGAGACTCAAAATTTCTATTTTCGTTTTTTTTGCTCATCCCCGTTTCATTACAGGCGCGTGCTTTAGTGTTATTGCTGCTCTCCACCATCCTTATCGGCGGCTTTTTACTGCTGACTAACGTTGGGCGAAATCACGAAAAAATTGTGGCCTACATTAAATCGGGCTACATTAGAGGAATCAAAGAGTGTTTTGGGACGAAATTTTCATTCGCCCCGGTCATTTTACTAGCGTGGTTATGGTTAGGATGGGAAATCGGAATGTTCACATTTTAAATCACCGCGGCCAAAGCACGGTGGAGTATATTCTGCTACTCGCGGTAGTGATCAGTTTGATTTATACCATCACCAACTCACAAAGATTTAGAGATCTTTTGGGTGAGGGTGGCTCTTTTGCCACAACAATGAAAAGTGAAATGGAGTGGAATTACCGTTTTGGTTCTCAGGGACGAAGTTCTGTCACCACGATTACCTTTCCTAATGCGTTTCACCCTTCTTATTACAACATCAATAGGAACACGACTCACTTCATTGGACCGATCAAGCCGTACGGTGAGCGATGAAGCAGCTTAACGATATCGGACAATCAACCATTGAATTCATCCTGACTTTCATGTTCGGGCTTGGAATCATTTTTCTCTTCGTAAATATTTCCGTAAATTATTCTGTGGGCTATCTCGTTCATTACGCTACTTTCATGGCGAGTAGAACTTACCTCACGTTTGAGATTGGTGTAGGTGATCCCGCCGCTTCAGATCCACAGGCCGGTGCGGCAGCTCTCGAAACTTTTCGTAGATTTAAGATGGATGCAGTTGGAGTTCCATCTGGCAGTGTACTTGGAGGCGGGGGCGCAGAACCTGGCTTCCACATCAACCGTTACTCCTCAGTAACCACCAATGAACAAGCACTCTTCGTGGGCGCTTATACAGTTTTCGAAAGGCCACTTTCTTTTTTCCGCGCCATTGCTGGTGACACAAAAGGAACACTGATCTCAGAATCCTATCTTGGAAAAGAGCCTGTGCGAGCTGAATGCTGGCAGCGTACATGTAAGGCGATCTCAATAGGAGTGAAAGGTAACCCAACAGCTTGTGGAGGCGCCGATGATTACACGGTCTTCGACAATGGTTGCTAAGAAGGATCAACGAGGACAGGCCCTCGTTGAGTTCATCATGTTTTTGCCTTTCATGCTAATGATGTACACCGTCGTTGTGAGCCTAGGTGATGCGATCCATGGATCGATCAATCAGCAGAAAGTGACCCGTGGATATTTTTATTATCGCTTACAAAATAATTCGCAGATCTCAAAACCCCAACGAAATGGGTCAACTTTATACAACGATCAGTGGACGAATTTCGGCCACATCTTCATTGGATGGACAGACTACCTCGACGGAGAAACCCCCTATCTTCCATGTTACAAGCTGAACCTACCATTCGCTCCTGCAGCCGATGATAGCTGTGAAGAAGCCTACGATTCAGTCACCACACAATTCATTCGCGTAGGGACTGTCTATGGTCTCTGTGGGGCTTCAATGCAAAAGCTGAACGGCGAATTTTTTGAATTACCCGCCAGCCAAGAGATTGATCCAGTCGTCGCCTCGAGTAGTTGCTGGATTCAGTAAGGTAAACCCTGCCCCCCTCGCTCTGCACAGAAACATGCTATCATGTTGAATAGAGGTCTTTCACGCGTTTAAGGATGAACCGATGAACAGTCGCGCCTTCACTCTCAGTTTGGTCATCGCAGGTATTGCGATGTTCATGGTCTATTCTTTTCTCGAAGGGCGTGAAGCGCAATTCGTAGAGGAGTATGGAAATCCCTCACCGCTTGTCGTAGCAAAAGTGGATATCAAAGAGCTCGAGCTCATTGATGATCGCAAACTCAAGATTGAAAACATTCCAAAAAAATTCCAAATGCCTGGGCACTTTAAAAAAATCGAAGAGCTCTACAACACAATTGCTGCAACTCCAATCAAGGCCGGTGAACAAATCACTCGACCACGGATCACTTATCCTGGAGCTCAGTCAGGTCTTTCGCGTCAGATCGCTGTTGGAAAACGTGCACTCTCTGTGCGCGTGGAAGAAACAACAGCAGTCTCAAAATTAATTAAGCCCGGCGATCGTGTAGATGTTTTGGCGACGATTGACTACGCCGGTGGGAAAAAAGAACGAATCAAAGTGAAGACAGTTCTACAAGACGTTCTCGTTCTTTCAACTGGTCTCTATGTGACGAATAGTATTCCTATCGTCAACCTACAAACCTCTGAAACAGAATCGCGGGAGATGAAGCTTAACAAGTATGTGAACTTCAACTCAGTGACACTTGAGCTTGATCCTTACGAAGTCCAAAAAATGATTTTCATTATTTCTTCGGGGGGTGGTATTCACCTCACGCTTAGAAATAACGATGACAAAACTATGGAGCGCATCACTGGTACACGTCTTTACGACGTACTAGGCGAAGATGCAGCAGAAGCGAAAGCTTACTTCGCAGATCAATTGGCCAAAGACAGAGCTAGAACAGGAGGGCAGGGTGGGCGTTAAGCTTTCCTTCCTCATCGCACTTTCTTTGATTATGCCGATTGCATGGTCACAAACAGCTGCGCCTGCGGCCACGAGTGCACCCGCTGCTGGGGGCGCCGTAGATGCTGATAACATTGATCGCGATCTTGAAGTTGCTGTCGGTATTGATGAAGTGGTGAAAATTGGTTTTGATTTCAGTACTAAAGTAGAAATTGGTAATGAGCAAATTCTTAATCTTGTGATTGTTCCCCAGAAAAAAGAAATTACCTTCAAGGGTCTTAAGCCAGGGAGAACCAACGTTACGATTCGCGACAACGTAGGTGATATTCGTTTGCGCTACATCGTTCAGGTTACTGCGAGTGGTAAGTCCTTGGTCGTTTCTGAAATTCGTGAATTGTTAGGTGATGTAGAAGGCTTGGAGATCGGAATCAGAGGCGGAAAGGTTTATGTCGGAGGCGAGATCGTTGTGCCTGCTGATATTACTCGTGTGAACACCGTGCTCGAAACATACACAGATGTTTTGCGTCTGGTGCAAATCTCTCCGCAAACCCAAAGAGTCATTGCCCGCAAGATGATGGATGAGCTCGCAAAAAACCAACTCAAAGATGTCACTGTCCGAGTTGTGAATCGCGTTTTCTGGCTTGAAGGTGTTGTTTCTTCAAACGATAAAAAATCACTCGCTGTCGCGATTGCTCAAGCTTATCTACCCGATCGCATCGGACTTGATCCCAAAGGTCTACAAACTGTAAAACGCGACGATATTTTGGATTTCATTTCAGTGAATGAGAAAAAAGATCCACCTCCACCACCAAAACAGGTAAAGATTACTTCGCAGTTTGTGGAATTATCGAAAGATTACTCACGTATTTTTGGCTTTAAATGGGCGCCTCTTATTAATGAAGAGGGGGGTTCTATTTCCTTCGGACAAGACTCTGAGGGCGGCACCCGAAGTACAGGCGAGGCACTGGCGGCAACCATCTCGAACCTCTTTCCAAAGTTGAACTCAGCGCGCTCGGCTGGTTATGCACGTGTTGTACAATCCGGTATGGTCGTAACTAAAGACAAAGAGACCGCTAACATTAACAAGAAAACAGAAATTCCGTACGCCGTAGGTACCGGTGATTTTACTCGCGCTAGCACTGCAAGCGTAGGCTTCAGTATGGAAGTGACACCAAAGATATTGGAGCAGGAAAAAGTTGAAATGGGTGTGGGGATTGATGTGAACTTGTCGGCGGCCGTGTCCACAAGCGGAACGCCTTCAACAACGAATAACAAGATCAAGACGACTGTCGTAATCAAAAGCAAAGAGTCAGCGGCTATCGGTGGTATTGTGCAAAACCAATCAACCACCGCTTATGACAAGGACGACCCATCTCCATCGAGTGCCGATAGTCCGCCTCCAGCGCTTTTCAGAATTTTACGCTCTAAAAATCATCAGATCTCACGCAACCAGTATGTGATGTTTCTCACTCCAGAAATTATTGAATCAGCTACGACGGGTACGGAAGAAATTCGCAAAAAATTCCGCCGCAGAACTCAGTAAGGAAAAGGGACAGGATGTCAGGGCATATTATTAGTATCATTGGTGGCAAAGGCGGAGTGGGTAAATCCCAAATCGCTGCCAACCTAGCATTGGCCTGGGCCGGGGAAACACGTCAAAAAGTTCTCTTGCTGGATTTCGACCAGAAGGCCTGTGGCGATCAAAACCTCATCACTGGCTTACGTTCAAAGAAAAGTATTAAAGAGCTCGCTGATTTCAGCGGTGCCATTGATCCTAAAACGCTGTCATTGTTTACTGCAGAACATAAGGGCGGCATCGCCTATATCGGTATGCCAACTGAAGCAACGATTGCTTCTCAGATTAATGAAGATGCCTTGGGGAAAACACTCAAGGCCGTCACGAATATTCATCCGCTCACGATCATCGATTGTGGGAGTGAGCTGACTCCACTCGCACTTAAAGGTTTGGAGTTTTCAACACTCATTCTCCTTATTGTTACGCCAGATGTGTTGGCAGTAAATCAGGCGAAACGCATGAATGGTGACCTAATCACCATGCTCTTTCCTAAAGATATGATCCAGGTCGTAGTGAACCAATTCGTCAACGGCCACCCGGTCTCGCCTGATGTCATCGGCAAACAATTAGGTAAAACCGTTTTTGCCGTTGTTCCGCGCGATGATCAGAACTGTACGGCAGCTCTTACGCGTTCGACCCCAGTTGTGAGTGTCGCAAAGAATGCTCCCTTTGCAGCTGGTGTGATTGATCTTAGTAGGAAAATTATTCAGAAGAACGTTTTGCCAACTTTGGCAAAACTGATGAAGCCTCAGGATGCCGGCAAAAAACCGAGCACGACTGGGGATGCGACATTAGATGATAAAAAGTCCAAAGATCAATGGACGGATTTGAAAGCGCGGATTCATCGTTCCCTTGTGGAAGAGATGGATCTCAAGAAACAAGACGACAATGATCCTCGTGCCAAAATCATTCTTCGAGAACAAACGAAGAAGATGGTGGTTGATCTTTTGGGCAAAGAAGATACCAAGACAGTGCTCAAGTCGCGCGAAGACATGAACCGAATCGTAAAAGAGATTCTCGACGAAGCCTTGGCTTTGGGTCCTCTCGAAGACATGTTGGCGGATAAATCCATCACTGAAATCATGGTGGTTGGCCCCCGCAAAATCTATTACGAACAGGCCGGTAAGGTTAAGCGATCGGAAGTAATCTTCACGAACGATCAGCAAGTTCGGAATGTGATTGAACGTATCGTGGCTCCCATCGGTCGTCGTATCGATGAGAAGACACCTTATGTCGACGCCCGTTTGGCAGACGGATCTCGTGTGCATGCCATTATTCCTCCATGTGCGATTGATGGTTGCTGTATCACGATTCGAAAATTCCCTGATAAACGTCTCGATTACAAAGACCTGGTCAAGTACGGCTCAATGACAGAGGAGATGGCGGATTTCTTGCGCATTTCTGTTGAGGCCCACCGGAACATTGTTGTCTCGGGTGGTACGGGTTCAGGTAAAACTACCTTGATTAACGTCTTGGGTGCTTTCATTCAATCCAACGAGCGTATTATTACATGTGAAGACTCCGCTGAATTGAACTTCCCCCAAGAGCACGTTGTGCGACTTGAAACACGTCCTCCTTCACTTGAGGGTGACGGCGAGATTGATATCCGCTGCCTTGTAAAACAAACGCTTCGGATGCGTCCTAACCGGATCGTGGTTGGTGAGTGTCGTGGCGGCGAAACACTTGATATGCTTCAGGCCATGAACACCGGTCACGACGGTTCAATGACCACAGTTCACTCAAACACTCCACGTGACAGTATGTCTCGTCTCGAGACACTTGTGCAGTATTCGGGTGCACCACTCACTCCGCGCGCTATTCGAGAAATGATAGCCTCTGCCGTTCACATGGTTGTACAGCAGACTCGCCTGGATGATGGTTCACGTAAGGTTGTAAACATCACGGAGATCGCCGGTATTCAAGGTGATGTGATTACACTGCAAGATATCTTCACGTTTAAACAAGAGGGTATTGGTCGCGATGGTAAAGTTATTGGCAAATTTATGCCTTCAGGCTTTATCCCGAAATTCGTCGAGGTTCTCGAGCGCAAGGGCTACAAAGTTCCACGGGGGTTATTCGTTAACAAATGAAAACCTTATCTTCTATGCTTCTCTTTTTTATGGCTTCAATTGCATCTGCACAAGATGCTGCAGCTCCATCAAATGCTCCTGCGGAGAGTACCTTTAGGTTCTTGAACGATGTGCTAGGTCCTAAGGGCCTCATGGTTGCAGTAGGTCTGCTCTTCTTTGCCTACACGTATAAAAATTCAGTGAAGTTCTTTGCATGGATTGAAGATCAAACCTTCGGTAATCGTGACTACATTCTTCAAAAACTCGAAATCATGCATGTTGAAATTGCTTCTAACCGCGTGACGATGGCGCTCTTAGCAGTGTCCTTCGGATTTGGTTTTTTTGTTTTCGGTGTTTTTGCCTTTATGAGCATGTTCGTCACAGGAGCCATCCTGGGTGGAATTGTGGCTTTCATTGGTTGGAAGATTCCGCGTCCGTTAATTGATTATCTTGAGCAGCGCCGTGTGAAGAAGTATTCGCACCAGATGGTGGATGGCCTAAATCTTTTGGCCAACGGGATTCGCGCGGGCCTCTCTATGCCTCAGGCCATTGGCATGGTGGTTGATGAGTTACCGCCTCCGATTAGTCAGGAATTCAATCTCATCCTTCGTCAGGCAAAGATCGGTGTTCCTCTTGAGGAAGCATTAGAAAACCTCAATAAGCGTGTGAAGACACAAGATAACGAGATGTTTGTCACGAGTGTGAATATCTTAAGAGAGACGGGCGGTAATCTCGCAGAAGTCTTCGATACGATTGTCTTCGTTATTCGTGAACGTGTTCGCTTACAGCAAAAGATCGAAACTTATATCGCACAAGGTATGTTCCAAGGTTTGGTGATCTTCGCGATGCCTTACGCACAAATTGCTATCAACGGCTCATCAGATCCAGAGTACTTGAGCACTTTGTTCACGACTCCTATGGGGATCGTGATGTTGGTTTTAATAGTTGCCTTTAGCTGTACAGGATTATGGGTCATCACAAAAATTGTTAATATTAAGGTTTAAAGTAAAAATATGCCGTCTTCCTTCCGTTATAACTTGGGATAAAATGCCAGTATGTCTTTTCTAAAAGGTGGAACCATGGAATTTTTCAAGCGTTTAGTAGGTGTACTCGCCGCCGTCGCATTTATTGTGCCGGCTTGGGCGGGTGTGAACCTAAAAAACGGTAACTACTACATCTCTTACACCGATATCGTGGTGCCGGGTGGTGGTAAAAAATTAGAGATCACTCGTACCTATAACTCGAAATCAACAGACTCTGGTTGGTTTGGTTTTGGTTGGGGCTCTGATTACGAAACTCGCTTGGAAACATCTGCTGACGGCTCAGTCGTTGTGCACGAGCACGGAGCAGGTGCTAAGACACGTTTCATTCCTAAGACGGCAATTGATGGTGAAGCTGCTGCCAAGAAAATTGTCGAAGCTATGCGCAAGCGCACACAGCTCACAGAACAAGCGGCGACTCAACTTATTGAGAAACTCAAAAACAACGCAGAACTTCGCCACACTTACGCTTTGAACTTTAAGGTTCAAACAACGGTTGCGGCAGGCACAATTCTTTATTCATCTGAGCGTGGCTCACAAGAGCTTCATGTGTTGAAAGATGGATATGCCCGTAAATACCCAGATGGAAAACAAGAGACCTACGATTTGAAAGGTAACTTGATGAAGATCGCTGACAAGAGCGGCTATTCAATTTCTTTCGTTTGGAAAGATGGCAAGCTCGAGTCTATCCGCGATTCACAAGCTAAGCAGATCTTCTTCTCTTGGTATGCTGAAGGCCGCGTGAAAGAACTTTGGAGCGCAGGCGACAAAAAAGCTGAATACAAGTTTCAAGGCGACAACCTTGTTTATTCAAAAGACGTAGGCGGTAACACTTACGAATACGGTTACGACAAGAGTCACAACTTGACCGAGATCCGTTACGGCGACAAGAGCAAGACCGTTGTTAAATACGAGCCGAAGACTTTGTTTGTTCAAGAGATCGTAGATCGCAACGGCGAGAGCACGAAGTATCAGTACGGTAACGATCCAAAAGCTCCAGAAGATCACTACTGGACGACAGTTGTTAAAAACGGCTTTGATGGCAAACCAGCATCTAACCGTTACGAGTACGAGATCAAGACTCGTCCAGATGGATCACGCTACACTTACCGCATTGTAACTGACATTAATGGCATCAAGACTGAGACGATCTACTCTGAATGCTGTTCTTTGCCTTTGAAAATTGCTCGCGGCAAACAAGTGACCAACTTCGAATATAACGATCGCGGTTTGTTGGTGAAAAAATCATCAACTAAGGGTGACTTCGTTCAAATTGATTACGACAACGCGATCAACAAAATCAAGAAAGTGACCAACAACGAAGGCGTAACAGAATTTACTTACGACAAGCAAGGTAACCTTGTGACCGCTCGTAACGACAAAGGGAAACAAGTCCTTTTGGTTTACGATGTGAAGGGCAAGATCACTAAGATGGTAGATGACGATAAGAAAGCGAACCAACGCCGCATTCTTTCATTCAAATACAATGCCCTTGGTAAGCCTGTAGAGATCGAGATGGAAAAGGTCGGCAAGATCAACGTTGCTTACGACAACTACGGTGAGATTAAGAAAGTGGAATCAGATGCGGGCCACAAGATGGCTTTGCAAGTAACCCAAGCTTTCCAGAACTTGCTCTCGATTGTTAAACCGGCCGGCGTTAACCTGAATATGTAGACTGCCCACTTTTTGAGGCACCTGGGGGGCAAAAACAGCCCCCAATTAAGGGTTTTTTGAGAATTGCCGATACAGTAGTAGACTGTGTTTGAGATTAACGGAGATACCAACATGAAGAAGCTACTTTTGATTTTGACTCTCGCGACCCTCTCTTTGACGGCTTTTGCTCAAGAGAACCCATCTAGTGCAGATTCGGCCGATGAGAATTGTAATGTGGCAGTCGTTTCTGGTGGCGGTGAGCCTGCCGAGTCTAGCGGTCAAACTGGCACTCAAGATAGTGCAGCTCGAGGAAACCAATAGATCCATGGTTATTACAAAGCCCACCCTCTGCGGTGGGCTTTTTTGGTCACATTTTTAAGACCCTGCCTAATTTCTAGACACCCATCCATCACTATTCAGCCCTTTACCCTAGCAATCCTTTGGCATGCTTCATGCTTATTAGGTCTGCAAAGGTTCTACACAAAGGGAGAAACCTATGAAGACTTTATTGGCCGCCATGTTGTTAGTGGTGAGCGTAGGCACCAGCTTCGCTTCTGAGAATCAAGCTTCTGAATGTCAGAACACTTTGCACTCTGATGAGCGCGAAAACAGTAAGACATCTCTAGAAGACGGCTCACAGAAGAAAGAACGCGAGCAGAGTGCTACGAGCGTTTAATCTATAAAATGAGGGCGGGTCCTCTTGGATCCGCCTCTTTTTTAGACGGCCTGACTAACAAATGAACACATAGACCTAGCTAAGGTACTGAAAAGACGAAGGAAAAGTTGGCACAGAGCCTGCATCATACTA
>JAUJPK010001118.1:0-10012 GCA_032270525.1 Callophyllis flabellulata | reverse complement strand
CTCGTACACTTTCTTACACTTTCATACACTTTCATACACTTTCATACACTCTTCATACACTCTCATACACTTTCATACACTTCCATGCACTTTCATACACTCTAACACTCTTAATACACTTTAAATACACTTACACTGTAAAATACACCTTCGTAGTTAGTTAGTTAAATTTATTGACACATAAAAAAAAATATACATAGATACTAATTTTATGGTCCAGAGAATTCAATACAAAAAAATAAAATACGTCACATAGGGAAAAAAGGGAGGGTTGGGAGGTTCTACCTCTCAAGTCTATTAAGGATTTCAGATAACATCAAGAGTTCATATGAGGCTTTATCAGTATTCATAAAAGTATCGAAATTTATGTCGGTACATCCGTATTTAACCTTGATGTCATCTACAAGGTGACAGTCACACAAGACATGTCTCTCCGATTGAACACCGGTCCCGCATTGGCAGAGTCGAAGATTTGGTTCAATTCGAGACCAACGACCGGTCTCGATACGTAAACGGTGAGATGAGCAACGGAATCTTGTAAAGGATATACGAAGGTAATCGTCATCTATTGGAGAGTTATTATATATCGGATGTAAATCAAGAGTAGGATTAACGGATACGTACGTAATACTTTTGGTGCGGTTGGATGCACGAACATATTCCTTTCTTTTATCAATGTCAACAGCAACAAAGTCTTCCTCGTTATCAACTAACTGGTCAATATAATTCATTAGAGAAGAATTGTCCGCGCGGGTAATTCTGATTGAGTGTATAAATGGATCATCCAACATATCATTACGCTCACTAATCATCCTTTTGAAGAATTTCTTTTGTCTCGATTTCACAAGGGCATTCAAAGATGGGTAGCCAGATTCAAGCAAACATATATCGTTTGTTGTATTACTACGTACACCTAGTAACATTTTCAATGCCTTTAAGTAAAGAATATTAACTTTAGACCAAGATTTATCACTTAGCCATGCTTCACAGCCGTACAATAATGAACTCATAACACAAGCATCGAAAACGCGTTTCTTGACTAAGTACGGGGCGTTTTTGTTCTTATCGAGGAATCGGATGAATTTATTGATGCAGTTTGAGCGGCTAACAGCGTGTTTTTTTACTGAGGAATCAATTTTTCCATCGGACGTAAATATGGCTCCGAGATAAGTGTATTCTAGACAATGAGATACAGAGACATTACCTGAGTTTAAGATCAATAAGATGTCTTCACGATCAGTAGGAGGACAATTAAACGCCATAAATTTTGTTTTATCTTCGTTTATCTCCATCCCTGAATTATTGCACCATCTAACGAGAATGTCGAGTTTACGACAGAGAGATTCGCGCGACGTAGCGAGTATAACTGTGTCGTCCATTAGCATGAGAACGTGAAGCCACTGTAAGAAGCTCTCCAACGGTGAAGCCTTAAGCAATTTAACAAGCTCATCAACAAATAAGATGAAGAGAAAGCATGAAGTAGGTGAACCCTGCTTCACGCCGAGAAAAGCAGAAACAAGTGTAAATCCTAACAAGAATTTCGTGATGCGGTACATACTTGCAATGGCTGTGAGCATGATTCTACCACAACCTAGTAATTTTAATTGGTTAAGCAGATAACTACGAGGAACACGATCGTATGCTTTTGAAAAATCAATGAAAGCAATGAACAGTGACGATTTCTTCCGCATACACCGATCAATTACCAATCTCAAAGTTACAATATGTTCGATACATCCACGCTTCTTTTGAGCACCTGCCTGTTCACGACAAGGAGTAAACCATTCTATGAGACGATTGTTAAGAAGATAGTCATAACATTTAGCTAAACTGTTCATAATGCTTATGCCACGATAGTTACCACAGTTCATGAGTGGACCTTTTTTATACAGCATAGAAAGTTTAGATAAAGACCAATCAAACGGATATAACCCAGAAGTGAATAGAAAATTCAGAATCATAAGTAACAAGTTAAGCCATATACCCGGAAGAATTGTCAGAGCGCCTGGAGAGATCCCATCGGGTCCACACCCTGACCCTTTCTTAAGCTGATTATTGACAACATGAGAAAATTCTTTGAGGGTAAATGGATCATCTAGAGATGCAAGGGATACCTGGTCCGGAAAGTCGTAAGGAATATGTCTCTCAGCTGGATTCTGGATATCCACAGGATTCAAAAGTCTTTCAAGGTGATTCTGAAAAGCACTTTCAGAGGGGCGTTCTTCTTGAGTCCATTCTCGGAACTTTCCATTCCAATCAATACCTTTCCACAAGGTTTTACTATCGTTGCAATCTAAAATTCGCCTCCATCTATTAACTTCGCAATTCCTGTTTGCATATGGGTGACTGCGTCGAAGCTTACTCGTTGAAGAACAAAGATAGATAGAGTCCGTTACACATTTTAAAACAGTAGTCACATTATCTAGATTATCTAGAATAGGAAGCTGGAGTTCGGAAATTTTTCTAACAAAAGTATCTTCGTCAACATTTCGAAATAGCACAGGTTGCTGTAGCAAGCTCGTGCACTTAGTAGAACACAAATGATCATAAGAACCGAGCTCGAGAGAGCGAGAAAGCAATTCTTTCATTTTAAATGGTAAATGACCATTATCGAAGTCAAACGTAACACTAACAGGAGCATGGTCTGAAGGAAATATAAGGCTCTGATCTACTTTGAACATTGATACTGAAGAAACAAGTGATTTAGACACCACGCAAAGATCTACTTCTGATTTCCAGACATGTTTTTGGCGGTACGTAAGATGGCTTTGAAAATTGTGAATTGAGGTATGTAAGTTGTTAATGGGAAACAGATCATTTGCAGAGCAAATTTGAATAAGAGAGCGACCATTCTTGTTGGTAGTAGCATCAATAACATCATAGTGTAAGTTTGGGGAGTCGGTAGTTAACGAATGTACTTCATTGCCAATCCGAGCATTTAAGTCACCAAGAATAACTAAACTCTTACCGGAATCTAATCGAGCTGGAATTGATGCAAACGTTTTCTCACGAAAGTAAGATGAATCACTAGGCTCGTTATACATACCACAAAAAATTATACCTGGAAGACTAGAGAGCTCGAACCACACGACTCCTTCATCGTTTAAATCAATCATGCATACTTGATTAAATAACCATCGTTTAACAAGAACGGCAACACCACCCCTACGGGATTTACTGTTATTAATGGCAACATAACCTGGAACTGAAGGGGGAACAGGGGTTTTCGTTTCGGAAATCACAGCAATATTATGCTTGAAAATCCAATCTCTAACAAAATTTGACTCGAGCTTATCTCGAGTAGCACCAATGTTCCAAAAACCTATTTTTAAAATCACATCTCTGGACCACGCCGAAAATTTCCTTGCTCTACAATACGATCTCCAACTTTTACGCATCTTCGGCGGTAATCTAATTTAACTTCAAATCCAGCATTTTCGGGGCGGCTTTTTTCACGGGAGAAAGCCTGTCTTAGTCTACTCCATTCTTTTCTTTCACAAGGACTTTGATCCTTTTTAATATAAATATTATGAAAGAATTCGTCGGTATGTGTTTTGAGTTTTGAAGAACTACCCAAAACTTGCTTTCTCTGTTGCGAAGAATTCAAGATAACTAAGAGAGGACGTTTCTTAATCCGTGGTTCAGATTCATTAGGTTCTGCGGTAGGGGGAAGCGGCTTTCCGAGACGCATCACTTTAACAGGTTCGATATTAGGACATTCTATGTTCATCAAAATCCTTTTTACGACATCAGTTTCGTCATTCGAGGCATCAGATTCTTCTACACCGAATACCACAACATTTTTTTCCCGTCGAAAAGCATCAGTTTTCTCAAGAAAGCTCTGGTGGTTATCGATTACTTTCTTAATATCTTTATGTTGTTTGTGAATTGTCTCATTAAGTTTAACCTTCTTCTCAAGTTCTTTTATCATGTTACATTTGGCTTCGAGGGACGTCTCTGTCGATGAAGACTTTTTCTCTATATCACTAACTCGTGACTTTAACGTCACCAACTCAGTTTCAAAATCGTTTAATCGCACCTCGAGGGGTTGGTACAACAATTTTAACAAGTTGGCTAAACCCGCTACAGTTAACTGAGTCAATGGGGAATCTAACATTTCCGATGATAATTCAGAATCTGGAGAAACAGGACCATTATTAAGATCAGTGAGAGCTTCAATTTTGGGTAATGCAGACGTAGAAGACGCAGCAATTTCATCCTCATCGTCACGTTTCTTTCTTTTATTTGAACAGAGTCTACAAAAACCGCTCTTGTTGTTATTTCCTAGGGTATTCTGACACGTCGTAACACTACAAATAACCATCTCAAAAGAATTTTCACGTGCAATTAAGTTACAATGTGAGTAATTAACAACTTTAGCACGTTTTTAACATTCTAACATAAATTTCCAACAGTTTGATCGTACGCACGTTTTTTGAAAGTACGAAACTTTGATGCAAATTTTGATTGTAAACAAAAATATTATAACGTTAAAAATATGATTGTTAATGTTATTGTCGGTGAGATCAAACAACTCGCAAAAAGACAGTAAAAGTAGAAGCGATCAGATTACCCAAAAACAAAATAAAATACAACAACAAACCAAATAAGATCCAAAATAAAATGATGGTTTGTAACAGTAGATTCTTTGTTCGTACACAAATGATTTCATATAAATGATTTAGTCTGATACTTGTGCAACATTTCTCTTCAAAATCGAATGATCGTTTAAAATCTGAGTGTTAAACCAAATTACTTGGAAATTATCGTACAACCATCCAATTTATGACCGATTTATACCAAATAGAAATATAACACGTTTGTTAATTTTCTGTCTTATTTTGAATTATATTTCAGCTGTAAATGTAATAATTCTGTTTTTACATTTTCCCGCCATTAGAGCATAACCTTACTTTACGGAGACACTCCCCATGGCGTGTTGTGGCAACTGTGGTAAAATTCCACCGTCGAATAGATTATGTAAAGGTGGCATTTGCAAAGAATGCAGAGATAACCCTTTAAACATGTCAGTAAATGTTACATCACACGCACCGGCAATAGCTTCTACTTATACGCAAAATATTCAATCTAATCAAATGTCTGTCACCGGATCATGTCAAGGTGGTGGTAATACAGTACTGTCGATTCCAAATATGAACCAAACTTCTGACGTAGCAGATATAGGTGACTATAGTTTGCCAGTAAATAACCCTTCGTTTGTTCAACGTTTCTCTGTAAATCCCATGAATCAATACTTAGTAAATTCCGGGATATTGACAAATGGTATGAACAATGAATTTATTCAGCCACAGTATGTAGTGAGTTCTAAAAGTCAGCCAAGTGGAAACGTCGTTACTACCGATGATGCATACTGGGCGAAATTAAATTCTGTCCTTGATGCAAAGGTGCAGAAAATTGAAACAAAATTCGACACGCTTGTAGCTGGTCTAAATTGTGAAGTGAAAACTCTTGAAGCAAAGTGTGCACGTTATGAAGAAGACATTACCACCCTAAAATCAATTGTTGCTAATCAACAGAAATCGATAACTCGCTCAGACTCGGAAGAGAGAGAACGTAACATCATAGTACGGGGGTTAAGTGAAAAGGATATAACAGATGACGGTGTAACGTATGCTGATGATATTAATAAGGTTACCGCGCTCCTTGGATTGATAGATACGACTTTGCCATATGGGTACGAAATTCAACGTTTGGGTGCTGTTACTCCAAACTCGAACTCGAAGTACGTCCGCGCGATCAAAATAAATGTTTTAAACAAGCAAAACAGAGATGCAATATTAAAGAAAGCAAAATCGTTAAAAGATGCCCGCGAACCCTGGAAACGCGTGTATCTCAATAGAGATGAGCATCCTGTTGTCGTCCAAGAAAACAGCAGATTACGCAAAAAGATGAATGGATTGAAGAAAAAGGAAGAGTACAAAGGAAAAAATATCAAGATTGAAAAAGGAAAACTCAAGGTTGATGGACAAATAGTCGATCAGAACCTGTTTTTCTCCTAGTGGCAAATTCGTATAATTTTAAAGATTTTAAAGAAACTTATTCCGTGTTATGCTGGAATATCAATAGTGTGAAACAAAAATTTGAAAATGTTGATGTACTCAATTTAATGATGAATCATGACATTGTTGTTATTATGGAAACACACTTTTTAAAACGACATAAGTGCCCAAAAAATTTTGAACTCGTTGCTCGGTCAAAACCGACTACAGATATACGACGTGGTGGAGTAGCCGTGTACAGAAAATCTGCCTTGCAGGTTAAAATTCATGTGTTTAATGACCTCTGCCCCGATGCTGTTATCTTCTCAATAGATGGGACGAATTCCGTATTCATTACTCCATATATCACTCCGGATAACTCGAAATACAAAACGTTGGGTATATTCAATATGATTGATAGTATCATAAAAAACTTTACAAACTATGACATTTATTTGTTTGGTGATTTGAATGCTAGGTGTGGTGTTCCTGTTATTGAGAATTTTAGATACTCACAAAACCCAGATACAAGCATTAATCTACATGGAAGAAGAATTTTACACATCTGCAAAGAAAATTGTTTGACTCTCATCAATGGTTTAACTCACAATGGAAAAATATTCGATTCCAATTTTACGTTTTTCCGTGGTCGAGTGAAATCGCAAAACGATTGGTTAATGACCAACGATGTTAACAGTGTGGTCTCGTTTTCAATCATACCCAAACTCGACGTCTCTGATCATACTCCTCTCTCATTTGAACTTTCTATTACAAAAAATGTGACTCTGGATTTTATAGACAAAGTTAGCGAGGGAGCATTCTCTTACGAATTGTACGACCGTTCTAAACTGTTAAAACCCAAACTTCGTTTGGAAGAGGTAGATACCGCTGGTCTAGTTGTCCGATTTAATTCAATTGCAGATTTTATAAATCAATCTTTACAGTCAACTTGTTTGGACATAGATCAATTAGGTGTAGATGTGAATGATATGTTGTACTATGCGTGCCAAAAGAAAGGTAAAACAATTACTCGAATTCCTGCTGATAAAAAACACTTGTCATCGCACAACTTTAAAGCGATAGCTGCGGCGAATCTGCAGATGTATATCATTTCGGTTCAGAGAGGTGATTCCATGGAACTAAGTGGGATGTACAGTAAGTTGTGGGAATCGAATATGTGTTTCTCTCGCGTAAAAGAAAATGAAGAATTTAATTCAAAGGTAAATCAATCGTGGCGGTACATGGCTAAAGATAACCCGAAGAAACTTTGGTCATTGATTGACTACAACATGAAGAATGAGGTAAAAGAGGATAGTCTGCAATGCATGAGTGAAAAAATGATAGTTGATTATTTTTCAGATATCTTCCAATCAAAAAGGTTAGCCAACAACCCTGTTGTAGATGACGTAGAATATTTGTTGAATAGTTATCACATGTATATTCCTATCCTTGATGACGAGTTTACGTTAGACGAGCTGAATTATGCAATAACTAAGAATGGCAGGGGGACTGGTATTGATAGTATTGACAAACGAGTTGCACTCTTATTCTCCCAAGAACTTCGATGTAGTATTCTTAAGCTATTCAATCATGTCTTTATTTCACGTTACCCACAAGAATGGACACGACAGCTACTTCGCCCTGAAAAGAAAAAAGGCCACTCTTTAAAGGACCCAAAATTACGTGGAATAGCAATTACACAACTTCTACCGACATTGTATGACATAATGCTTTTTAATAGATTTAACTTATGGTACTGCCCGAATTATGAGCAAGCTGGTTTTCGACCAAAGCAAGGGTGCTTATTCCAAATATTTGCGATATACATAGTGATGGAAATGTTGAAAGCTGTTGGGAAAAGTGTTTATGTTGGATTTATTGACTACGAGAAGGCCTTCGACTTTGTCAACCGAGCAAATATAATTAAACATATGAAGGAAAAAGGAGCAGGGGCTAAGTTCACTAAAGCCGTCGCCAGTATGTACAACGAAACATTCTATGTCCCAAAATTATGCAACCGAATTGGTGAAGAAATTTTAGCCAAACATGGTGTCACACAAGGTAGACAGACTTCGACTTCGTTCTTCAGCTTCGAAGTGCAGGATATGGCAAAGTGCATTACCGTTCCTGAATCATGTATAAACGATTTCAATTTGTTGCAACTTGCCGATGATAGTGCTCTGTTAGCAGAAACGAAGTTATTTCTTCACATTGTGTTTCAACAGTGCTTGAAGTTCTCTCGTGAAAATTACATGGTCACGAATATTGGGAAAACATATTTCTTGCACTTGTCCGACAATAATACCGATGTAGAACCTATTATCTTAGAAGATGGTGTGATTATAAAATCTGCACCAAACAATGAACATACGTATTTAGGAATGAAATTTATTGCTTCAAATAACATAGTAAGTCATATTAAAAAGAATTTTAATGACAGAGCATTTAATATAGCAAAGTATTATGACTGGCTAGATATTAATGAACTCACCCCTGTGAAAATTAAGGTCCAAGTGCTGTACACGTGTATGTTTAGCTCGTATTTATATGGAGCTGAAGCTTGGTATCGAATCGATGACGTCAGTGAGCAATTATTGCTACTGGAAAGAAAGCTGCTCAAAAGTATTCTGGGTGTGAAAAGAAACACTCCAGATATTCTCCTATACTTAGAACTCGGTAGACCTAACATTGTAGCTCTCACAAAACATCGCCAAAAGTCTTTCTTCGATAAATTGACATCTTTAAATGATAACGAGGCCGTTGTACGACGAATCGTTACCCTAAATCATCATCTGCCTGCATGTACATACTATCGTGATCTTGAATCAGACATTGTTAAACTTAACATAGCAGAGATGAAAGAGAACCTGAACAATTCTGTAACTACTTACTTATCTCGATATCGTCATCTGATAGATACGAAACTGAATCATATTGTATATGATACCTTCGTACCTGAAAGGACTCGAATAGTTATAACAAGATGGCGCTTGAGTAACCACCGACTAAAAATAGAAACCGGACGATATGATCCATACGTAGCACGTCATCTTCGTAAATGCCTTACTTGTAACATAGTAGAAGACGAGTATCATGCGCTGTACCAATGCCCTTTGTACGATTCTATTCGGGTGAGGTTTGACGAGTTCCTTCTAAAGTACTCCACGATAGACAAAATACTTAACCCGACTTGTTGTCAAGATGCCATTACATTAGGTAACTTTTTGACGGATATTGAATCATGTAGGGAGTCCTTGCAGTTACAATAACTCCTACTCTTACGCTACACATACACTCTCATTCACATGTAAACTGAATATGTAAAATGTAATTTTATTATTGGTCATGAAATGCTGGTTTTGAAATTGTAAACTATATGACCTTATAGGTTGACATGTACGAATTTGCCATTTAATGACAATAAATATATATATATATTAATGTGGAGTTTCTCCAGTGTGGGTTATCATGTGTCTTTTCAAATCACCATTTTGTGTAAACCGTTTTCCTCATTCTTCACATTTAAAGGGAGTTTCTCCAGTGTGGGTTAGCATATGTCTTTTCAAATCACAATTATATTTAAACTGTTTACCACATTCTTCACATTTATAGGCGATTCTCCAGTGTGGGTTAGCATATGTCTTTTCAAATCACTATTTTGTTTAAAATGTTTACCACATTCTTCACATTTATGTGGACCTTCTCTAGTGTGGGTTATCATGTGTCTTTTCAAAGTACTATTTTGTGCAAACTGTTTTCCACATTCTTCACATTTATATGGAGTTTCTCCAGTGTGGATTATCATATGTCTTTTCAAATTTTCTTTTCGTTTGAAATGTTTACCACATTCTTCACATTTGAAAGTTCTTTCACTTGTGTGTATTCTCGCGTGTCTCTTCATACTACTTTCGTTATCAAAGTGTTTACCACATTCTTCGCATTTGTGAGGTGTTTTACCAGAAAGAAGTTCACTGTGTACTCTCAAATTGATCTTCACTGGAGATGAGTGAGAC
>JAUJPK010001117.1:0-139174 GCA_032270525.1 Callophyllis flabellulata | reverse complement strand
CCGTCCTGAATTCAGCAGGTTATAGCTATTTCTGACAAAATGACTCTGCGCGCATGGTTTCCAAATGCACCCACTGGGGCCATTTTGCGCATCGCGCAATGGGTTTTTGAGGGGTTACCTGAAGCTGGAGTTTGGCACGAAACCCGCATTAGGTATCCCCGTGGACGACGAAAAAAACTTGGAGGCCCTATGAAACTTGCAGCACTTATCTTGATCTCAACTTTCTCTTTCTCTGCTCTCGCTAACCACGAGTTGTCTTTGAATGAGCCAGTAGAAATCGAGAAGGTTGAAATGGAAGCGGCCCAGTCTTCAAACCTCTCTGGTCTCTACAAAGAATTTTCTTTCGAAGCTGAGCGCCCGTTGACTGCTCATATCGTGATCGCGAAGAAAAACTAATCTTATCTTTCAGCTCACTCATCACAAGCCCAGGTTCATAGCCTGGGCTTTTTTTATGCTAACATCTCAACATGTCACAAATCATCAAAGCGCTCGTCATCGCGGGTCAGTACAAAGGCGAGACGGTTCGAGTGAGCAACGTGAGCGTGGATGGCCAGGGCCGCAAGAAGGCCGCCTGCAGTCTCGCTAACGGCACACGCGCCAATATCTTTGTGACAGATCTCGAGCTTCTTCCCGCTGAACCCAACACCCACGATCGACCAGGCCCGAAAGCTTCCATGCCCTTTGTGAGTGGTTCCACTGGTAGTCGCACGATGAATCAAACCCGCAGCCTCGTTCGCGCAAGACCGAAGTGTGAAGTCTGTGGCGAGCCTTACAACATCGATGAACGGAAGGGCCAAGAAGGCAAACTGAGTGTTTGTCCCCACTGTGCACCAGAGGCGAGCTGACACCGACATCAGAGTTTTTGATAGCTTAGCGTTGGCACGAAACCCGCATTAGGATGTGCGTGGTAGAAACCACATCGAACAGGAGGTTCTTATGAAATTGGCCGTACTACTCTTCACAGCTTTTCTTTCTTCACCCTCACTCGCCATGGAGCAGATCAAGCATAACGATCTCTCATTAGAGACGGGTGTTGAAGTGGCCCAAATCACCGTCAAGCCACTACAAACCACTCGCCTTTCTGAAAACTACGAGCGAGTGGCCATCAAAGAAATTAAGAAGATCAATCGTTCAATCGCAGCTAAGCACGTTCGTTAACGCTGAAGCTGAGGAAAACTGCGTTGGTGCCAGTACGGGTAAATAGGTTTCACCTCGCTGGCAGCATCCAAACGCGCCACTTGCTCAACTGAAAGTTTCCACCCTACAGCACCAAAGTTTTGTTTGAGCTGCTCTTCATTACGAGCACCTATCACAACGTTTGCGACGGTAGGGCGATGAGCGACCCAGTTCAGTGCCACTTGGGCCACCGTCTTCTCCGTTTCTTTGGCTATCACTTCCAACACATCGACGATGTTATGCAAATGCTCAGACTTCGATGAAACCACGAAGTCCATTTGAGAAGCGCGACTGCCAGCAGGTGCCGGACGTGTGCGTGAAATTTTTCCTGAGAGTGCGCCGCCCGCCAGCGGGCTCCACACCATAGATGAAACATTTTGATCGAGCCCAAGAGGCATGAGTTCCCACTCATACTCACGGCCGACCAAAGAATAATACGTTTGGTTTAGAACATACTTGGCCCAGCCGTGGCGCTCAGAAACCGACAAGGACTTCATGAGATTCCAGCCAGAGAAATTTGAACAGCCGATATAGCGAATTTTTCCGGCAGTGATCAAGTTATCTAAGGCCTTCAGAGTTTCTTCCACCGGTGTAAGCATGTCCTGACCGTGCATGAAGAACATATCGATGTGATCGGTCTGCAAACGCTTGAGGCTCGCTTCGACGGTTTCAATAATATGGAAGCGTGAAGAACCGTAATCCATCGGGGCATCGCCCATAGGGAACGTGGCCTTCGTCGCGATCAGCGATTGGTGACGTTTACCTTTCAAGGCCTCGCCAAGAATTTCTTCTGAGCGGCCACGTGAATAGCCGTTGGCGGTATCAAAAAAATTCACTCCATGATCCATGCACATATCAACCATGCGCTTGGCCTCAGCGACGTCTGTGGCCCCCCAGGCTTTGAAGAAGTCACCGACTCCACCAAAAGTGGCCGTGCCAAAACTGAGAAGAGGGACACGCAAACCTGCACCGCTGAGCTGACGATATTCCATGGGATCTCCTTGATGGCGGCATTCTAACCATGCCTATTGTAGAAATCCAGAAATGTCTTAGAATTAAAGTCATCTCATGAGCTTTTACGCCGTCGATTTTGGAACCTCGAACTCCCTCCTCACCTATGTCTCTGACAAAGGCGAGATTCGACCCGTTAAACTTGATCCTGCTGGTGGTCATGTGTTGCGCTCACTCCTTTTCACGCCGCAAAAAAACAACTGGTACTTTGGCAGTGAAGCCATCAAAGAATATGTGAACCACGAAGGCGAAGGCCGCTTTTTGCGTTCCATTAAAAAGTTTCTTCCGGAGCCCGGCTATACCGGCACAGCGATCCATAATCAGAATGTAAACATCTCCGAGATGATCGCAGTTTTCCTGGGTGAAATGCGCCGACGCGCTAACCTGAGCACGGGCCAACAAGTCGAACGCATCGTTTTAGGTCGCCCTGCACTTTACTCGCTAGAAAAAGAACACGATCAATTGGCACAAGATCGCATGCAAAAAGCCGCCGAGATCGCCGGCTTCAAAGAGATTCATTTTTGCCCTGAACCCGTGGCGGCGGGTCTCGATTATCAAAACGCCTCTTTAGAAAATAAAATCGTTTTGATCGCCGACTTTGGTGGCGGTACATCTGACTTCACATTGATGAAAGGTTCTGAAATCCTCGGACTGAGTGGTGTGTTTCTCGCCGGCGATGCCCTCGATGGCGACATGATGAAGGATTTCATCGCGCCCCATTTCGGCTCACAGTTTGAGTATCAACTTCCAGGCGGACAAAACGTTCTCAAATTCCCCCGTGGACTCTTAAAAAAGATTTGTTCGCCGGCCCACATCACCCACCTGCGCGAGAAAGATACCTGGGAGTTCCTCCAGCACATCGGTAAGTTTGCACTCTCCGAGCATGATGAGAAATATATCCAACAGCTTTATGCGCTGGTTGAAGGCCAGTTGGGCTTTCCGTTATTTAATGAAATTGAAAAGACCAAGATCACACTTGGAAAATCCCCTGAAGCCACTTTTATCTATCAGGCACTAGGGATTGATATTGAGCAGCCGATTGATGATCAAGACTATCGCATCAGTGTGCGTCCAACGGTCGACGAGATTGTCAGCATGATGATGAAAGTCTTTGAGCAATCCGGTGTGACTCCGGCCAATGTCACAGAAGTGATTCTTACCGGTGGTACATCACAGTTCCCGATGTTGCGTGAGCGACTTACTGCCGTTTTTGGGGCAGAAAAGTTGCGCGAACATAATATCTACGAATCCGTTGTGAACGGCCTCGCGCATTTTGCGAAGGGACTACTCACCCAAAAGTGACACAGATTTGTGGCAAAACAGCTTTTTTGCCTTAAATCTTCCGCTAGATTAAAAACTCGAAAAAGCTAAGACTTCCTCAAATCATCACCACTTAGATCACTTGGTGAAAAAATCCACTCACTGAATTAAAAAAAATGTGCCTCATGGCCGTTGAAAGACTTAACCGACCACCGGAGGGTCTTTCATGGTTCGCCTTTTATGTTTCGTCGTTAACCTGCTGTTGTCTACTCCCGTGGTCGCCGGTTCAGTCAAAGCGGCACAATGGCTGCCATGGGAGTTCATCTCGAAAACTTGGAGTGAGCAGAACTTCAATCTCACCCACCATGAACCTCGGCTTGAGATCAACTGGCAGGATCTCAAACCTGTTTTGAAAGACATTCATGTTCAACTGGCCGGGCAGTTAGGCCAAACACAATTTAATCGTACAGGAATCGAAACTCTGGCACAGGATCTTAGTGCCACGCTCAGCATCGCTGAGCTCAGTGTGAATCAAATTGTAAAAATCGAGCTCAATGGAAACGTCATTTCCGTTCGCCTTGAAGCGCGCTGCTCCCCCATGCAAATAATCATCCCCCGTTTTGCAGTCAAGGCCCAGGCCCAGTTTGTGAAAGAGCAAAATTATTGGCGACCTGAGTTGAGCGGACTTCAACTTTTGATCCCATCGGGCGGCTGGAATCTCTCGCCTGTGAGTTGCACAGGCCTTGGCGGAGTCAGCGATCTTATCACTCAGCGAATCACACAAGCGCTGCAAGACCCACAAACTCTCACACCGCTCTTGCAAGAATGGCTGGCGCCGCAAGTACAAACAACTTGGAATGACCTTTGGCAAAAACTTTTAGATACAACTTCGGCCCACCTGACACTTCTTTCCATGGAACGTCCTAGCGATAAAGGCGTCCTCTTTCTTGCCGAGCTACCTTTAAACACACAACGCGAAGTCGCCTTACCGGTTATACGTGAAGCGGTCCTTTCGCCTATTCATCCGCAACTCGTTTTTTCTCAGGCTTCTCTTGAGGCCATGATGGAGGACCGTCTGCTCGCCATGATTCCTAAAATGTATGATCTGCAACAAGTCGAAGGTTTTAGAACATTGATGGGTTCTCGCCTCATTCAATCCTTTGTCTGGCCTGATCTTCGTCGTTTTTCCAGCAAGTCATCTTTTTATGTGGTGGCCCGTCCACAGGAGTCCACACTTTCGTTGCAACCAACCGTCAACGGCCAATGGCAGGCCTCGATGACAGCGGTGGGTTCACTGCAAACATTTATCAATCACGCCATTATTGACTACATGGACTGGGGGATCAGTCTCAAAACTGATATGGCCCTGCAAGTGGAAAAAAGTGTTCTCACCATCAAGACCGGCAAGCCTACGACTAAAATGGTGAGCCACTTCTCAGGACTCTATGTCCTGCTCTATAAACCGAATCAAAAAATCTCCAGCAGTATCTTGCAAGATGCCGTGCAAGGTTTTTTTAAGCCGACCACCATCACTCAAGACCTCCCGATTCTGCAATGGGACGAGCGCAGCTGGAAACTCCAGAACTGGCAGCAGCACGAAAACCTCATCACCATGGATTGGATGGAATTATGAAAAACTTCTCGGCGACGTTTTGCTGGACTCTTGTCGTGAGCTGTTTGGTTTGGAGTCTTTTTCAACTCACAGGTTTGCGTACCGAGTATTCAGTGGATCAATTCTATCCAAAAGAACATTCCCTCTTGGCCGGGCACGATAAGATCACGCACCAATTCCGTTTAAACCAAGACTCTCCCTACCTCTTTGTGATTCAGCAGGATGAACACGAGGCCTGGCTTAAGCCGGTCAACATTCAGGCCTTACAAAAAATCTCTCGCGACATTCAAGAACGTGGGGATGTTAAAACCATTTTATCGCTGACACAAATTGAAGGGGCCTCCACGGAAAAAAACGATCTGGTGATCGGCAATATCTTTGACCGTGAGAATCCAACCGACTGGAAAGAAGCCGTCCGCTCCAACTCTTTGCTCTACCCTTTGCTCGTGACGAAAGACTTTCGCGCAACTCTTTTGGCGATTGAACCTAAGGCTCAAAATCGCACCGCTCGTGAAGCTATGCATGAAGAAGTCACGGCCCTACTCCAAGACACTTTCCCTAAGGCACGTGTGATAAGTGCCGGAGTGCCGCTTCTGCAAACTCGGCTGTCAGATATGATCCAAACAGAATTAGGGCATTTCCTGATCATCACGGTTTTAGCTTTCTGCGTTTTCTTCTATCTGATCTTTTCTCACTGGAGTGCCATCGCTTGCGCTTTTGCCACCATCCTCGGAACAAATATCTTTTCTCTCGCACTCATGAGTGCCCTTGATATCCCGATGAATGCCATCTTGGTGACACTGCCGGTGATTGTCAGCGTTTCGGTGATGAGCTTACTGATTCACTCTCTCCATCTCTGGTCCCAGCGTCGTGGCCATCATGGACACTTCCAAGAGCGTTGGATGGAGGCCTGGGCAACATGCAAAGAAATTGCATGGCCTAATGCTTTAGGGATTACCACCACGGCCTTGGGATTTTTGGCCCTGGCCCCTTCTGCGATTCCAATCATTGGCCAGTACGGTTGGACCGTGGCCCTGGTGTTAAGTTGTGTGGCGGTGTTGGCACAACTGATGATGTTATGTGCTTTGCCTCTCGTGAAACCAGTCATGCGCTCCTGGCCGGGTAAACCTGCGATCTGGGCGCTCTGGTGTTTTCGTTATCCCCGCCGGATTGTGGCCGCCACCATTTTCTCCACACTGCTGGGCACGCTCATGCTCTCGCAGCTGAATTTTTCTATTCGCCTGTTTGATGATCTTCCAAACGGTGATGACGTTCGAACCAACACCGACTGGATTGATCGCTCATTTGGTGGCGTTCTCACTTACGACGTGGCCCTACGTGCTCAAGTCAAAGGGTTTTGGCGTCAGCCGGCCGCTTTGCAAAGACTCGACCGCATGAACCAAGAGCTCCGCAAGTATGACTCGGTAGGAACGATTGTTTCCGTGGCCGATCTCTTTCAAGGCGACATTCCTACCTCCTCTTCGCAAGTAGCAGAAACATTCTTTCTATTTTCTATGGCAGAGAAAAATCCTACGCTGTCTTTTATGTCGGAAGACGGGAAAGATACTCGCTTAGGTATTCGCCTCTCCGATATCGATTCAAATCATCTGCAAGCGACGAAAGCTCATATCCAACAGACACTCGCTCAGCATTTCCCTGAACTCACAATTTCTGAAGGGGGCATGGCCTCTTACGCCCATCATATTAATCACGAAGTGGCGCAGGCCTTGATTTTTGATTTCTGGCAGCCTTTAGCGTTTATTTGTGTATTTCTCGTTTTCATGTTCCGTTCATTTAAATGGGCGGTGCTGGCCTGTCTTCCTAATTTTATTCCACCAGCTTTCTTGTTGGGGGCGCTCGCCATCACTGGCACTGCGGTGAAGCCTGGGACCGCTCTCATTTTTTCCATCGCACTCGGGTTCGCCTTCAATAACACGCTCTACATCTTAAGCCGTCTTCGCCAACTTCCTTCTCATCCTGATTCACTTCCAAAAGCTATCCTGATGGAGGCCAATCCTTGTCTGCTCGAATCGCTCATCATGTTCGTGGGGTTCTCTATTTTCTTGTTTTCCAAGTTCGATATGAACCAAACCTTTGGAGGGTTTATGCTGATCTCAATCCTTGCTGGCTTTATCGCTGATGTTGTCTTTCTCCCGGCTCTCCTCCACGTCTTCCCGAGTCTATTCGTTCGCAAGATGCTAAAAGTGCCGACAGCACTTCCCGAAAAACAGCTCTCAAAAATCGCCGCCAGTGTGGCCGCTCTCTTACTCATAAGCCATCCAGCGTTTGCCAACAACGCCAGCGATATCCTTAAGAAGTCACAGAAACAATTAGATGCAAAAGACGACCAGGCCAAAGTAGAAATGAAAATCATTGAAGAGAATGGCGAGAGCAAATCCCGCACGCTCACGCTGCAGACCATGCGTGAAAGCGGCTTCTCTGTGATGGCACGTCTGCAAAGTCCGGCCGACATTAAAGACATGGCTTTTTTAGGCCAAGTTGATGAAGAAGGTAATGAAACACAATACATCTATCTGCCATCCAGCGGTCAGGTCCGCAGATTGGTAACAGGCAAAACCAAAGCGGGTTTGTTGGGATCAGAAATAAGCCCTGAAGACCTCAACTCTCAGGCGATTAAGTCCGCAAGTGTCAAACTCATCAAGACAGACGCTAAGTCTTACTGGATTGAACTCAAGCCTAACGCAGAAACTTCGGAGTATACGCAAGTCATCACTAAAATCTCGAAGAAAGACCTGCTCCCTCAAGTCACTGAGTACTATGTGCAGAAAAAAATGAAAAAGACCGTTCAGTTCATGAACTACAAAAAGATCGGTGCGGTTTGGCGCGCTCAACTAATGAAAGTCAAGAATCACCTCAACGGCCGAGGCACGGAGATCGTGTTGTCTGATATCAAGGTCAACTCAGGTCTTAAAAGTGATGATTTCTCTCAGTCCAACCTGAAAGAAAATTGATCCCATGAAGTCGCTAGGATTGTTTTTACTACTCTTCCCTTGCGCTGCTTGGGCCGAATGGAAGATGGGAGGCTCTGCTGGGCCTTACATCAACGCTTTTCAGTTCTCGACGACGAACAATGTGCCAACTCAGAAGGCCGGCGTACAGTTGGATCTCAAGCTAGACAAGAAGTTTGACTCCAACTGGCGTTTTCGCTCTGACACGTGGGTGAGAACAGATTTTAATAGCCCTGATGCCGTTGAGCGTTTTCAATGGAATCCTAAAAATCTCTATCTCCAAAGAAAGAGCGGTGGCTTTACTTTTCGCGTGGGTTTTCAAACTCTGGCCGTCGATGGGCCCGATATGGTCAATCCGGCCGACATTGTTCATTCCAAAAACTGGGTGGACCCTAGCTCACCGGTGACTTTGGGTTCAGCAGGGATTTCCATCTCACAAGAAGTGAGTAACTGGAATTGGGAACTCTTTTATGTTCCCTCGCAAACTCGCCCGGTGTTACCAGGCGAACATAGTCCCTGGTTGCCCCGTGAGAATCGGCTGCCGATTGAATCTGTCGATACTGAGCTGAGAATCCCAAATGATGTGAGCTACCAGTACCTCTCGCCCACTGAACTAGATGATGCCACGAAACACAACGTCACTGCCAAAGTTCAACATAAGTCGGAGTCATTTGAATTCCAAGTGATTTACTACAACGGTCTATCCCAAAGTCCGTTCCTTCTCACCGAAGTCAACGCCACGCTCATTGCGGTCTCACCGAAACAAATCCTGCTGGTGGATTCTCCGGTGAAGCTTCGTCCTCTTTATTACCGTCACGAAGCTATCGCCGGCACATTCGTGTTGCCCTTTGAGAGTTGGGCGATCCGCGGCGGATTCAATTGGCTTAAGCCGAAACAAAGTGATGATCGTGTTCCCGGCGAAACGTCCATGGCGGTATTGGGCCTCGAGAAAAATATCGAAACCTCTTGGGGGATGATCACCGGCATAGTGGAACACGTCCGACAGAAACGCCAAGATGAAAGTCAGATCAGCTTCCTTCGCTCAGTGATGGAAGAAGCTTGGACCTTAGGACTTAGAATCCCTTGGGGCGACGAAACCACTTTCTTAATCGGCGGGATTTATGATCAAGTGGGGCGCTCTTCTGTTTATCGTGGAGCGGTTACTCATCGACTTTCTAACTCTTGGAGCATTGAGGCTGGCGCGCAGTACCTTCATGGCCCGTCCGACACTCTCTTAGGGATTTACCATCGTTACGATTCTTACCAGCTGAAGGCGCTCTATTCTTGGTAAGAGTTCGTGAAATTTTTTCATAGTTTTGCGACTCAAACTTACAACTTCTCACATCGTTTGTTCCCAGTGACCTCCTGAAGTATCAAAGCTTCAGGAGATCAACTTATGAAACTCTTCCTTGCTGTGATTCTTGCTTCTCTCTCTCTTCCTACCTTCGCTGCCATCGCTCGCTGTGAAGGTGTGCATCGAGGCTCTCGCATTATTGTGCATGCCCAAGGCAATCCTACCAATACTCGTAATGGCACGGGCCATATCTCTGTGGCCGGCCGTCAGGTCGCGCAATTTGATGGTTCCCAGTTGAGGGTCAACTATATTACGCGCACTATCCGCGGCGCCAATGATCAAGGGGATCGTGTCGAAGGTCGTCTCAATAATTTGAGCAGTGGTGCCTCTACCATCACACGGTTACAAATCCCGGCCTACGGCATCGACTACCGCAATATTTCGGTGGTTTGTAGGGTGAGATAACGTCATTTTTACAGGAGGTCTTGCCCTCCTGAAGCATGAGGTCTACTGAGACCTCATGAAAATCCTAGCTCTTATTCTTATGTTCGCAGTCGGGTCGGCCAACGCTGCGACCTTGGCGGAAGAATTTCAGCTGACTGTGAACGCACTTCCTCGTATTGGTCTCGACTCTCCTAAAGCCGAACCGGCCTGTCTTAAACGTTATAACGAAATTCAAAAAGACGGAGTTCTCAATATCGTCTTAGGTCTCGGTTACTCCGACGCTACTCCTGAAAACTACGTTTACGAACTCGCCTTCGCCGAACTTTTCATCCGAGCGATCACTCGGCCTCGCTGCCCCGTAGGCCTTTTTGCTTGTGGCTTCACTCGCTCGCCTGTTGATGCGGGCCTTTTCACGAAGACCGCTACCAATGTTGAGGGCAAACCCTATCGCGTGGAACTTCGTCTTGTGACGGGATCTTTGTCTGTAGACAATAACTGGAATACTTCGGCGGCCAACTTGGCTCGCCAACAGGCCCACTGCAAAGCCGCCGGTGACACCTTCAACAATGCCATCGAGAACGGTGCTGAAGTGGTGCTCTACTCTGGTCATGCTCGTGATGGCGCAGGCCCGGATTTTTGCCCACCGGTCAAACGTGCTGATGGCCATACTGACTACGATTGGTATCACCGCAACAAAGTCGGCAAATGGCGTATGCTCAATTCAATGCAAAAAGCGGCCGATGCCAAAAAACCAAACCAAGTCGTCGGCATGCTCGCCTGCTACACTCGCAGACACTTTGAGAAGAACCTAAAAGTCGTGTTACCCAAAGCGGCTTTGCTAGGGACTGATATTGGACCGAAGCTCAGCGAAGTTTACTACTACGCTTACTCGGCCATCGACTCGGTCATCGGTATGCGCTGCCAAGATAAAATGCGTGAAGCTCTCGACGTCTACAGCCCCCACGCAGTCATGGTGAATGTTTTTAATCCTGGTGTAGTTCAGGGTGTTCCCCGCTAACGAGCAGCGGACTGAATCAATCCATTGAGCACTTGAAAAAGATCATCCGGAGTACACGGTCGGCCCATTCCTTGCACCGGGCCTACTGTGCGACGAATGGCCTGAGAAAATGGCACGCCACTCTCTCGATGCAGCTCCATCGCTTCGGCCACCATCCGCGAAATCGTTTTAAACTTATCTCGCTCTTGTTGGATCCGTGCGGCGGATGGAACAATCATACCCCGATCACCTAATCTTTCTGGATAGGGAAAGTCCTCATCGAGCCACACCACATGATGAAGCTGTGAGTCCGGCACAAAATTGGGGATATCATCTACTAAAATCACGTTACTCAGATCAGGATTGATCGTGCGTAAATCTTTCTTGAAACGTTCTCGCACTCGTCCTTCAGGTCCCACACCAGTGGCCGTCATACTTTCGCGGCCATGAATTTGTTTGTCTGTCACGAGAGCACGTACGGAGCTGCCATCTTTGAGTTTAATTGCATCCAACAGAGCACGGTTACGGGCGACATGCCCCCCACTGAAGAATGAAATGCGCACGCGACCAGCAGCGATATCACGGCGCCACTTCTCCATCTCTTCCGCGAAGCCTTCATAGACCCGATAGCGCTCAGTGATTTTTTCGGTAATCGGCTTACCCGCAGAATCTAAGATCGGTTGGTTCATCGAATCAACTTCGGGACGATCGTAGGTAATGGTGACAATATTTTTTTGTGGATTCAGGGGATCGGCCAGCCAATCACCACCGGGCCCATCATGGACCAGTGTCGCAATGGTTTGATCGATATCATAAACGATGTCCACCAGTGATGGAGCAGCGAAAGCGCTAAAGAAACTAAGTACCGCAAAAAGCAGAGGGAACATGGTCTTACTTATCGGTAGTTAGAG
Source organism: Callophyllis flabellulata (assembly GCA_032270525.1). NCBI lineage: Eukaryota > Rhodophyta > Florideophyceae > Gigartinales > Kallymeniaceae > Callophyllis > Callophyllis flabellulata. The sequence continues at coordinate 127,500 of JAUJPK010001117.1, read as the reverse complement.
GGGGTTTTGTAGTGGAAGCGCACCGATACCAGACAATTCCTGTATTCTTTTCGAACAGCACCCTGTGGGCGCACTCCTTTGCTATGAAACCAGCACATTACCAAAGGATGTTTATGAAAATCTTGTTCTTCGTATTGACCGCTCTCTGCTCCCTTAGTGCTTTTGCCCAAGATGTGGAAGAGCTGGACGTCGAGCGCTTAAGCCTCGTGGTGAAGCGTACCCTGAAAATTCCTGGGCCTGCCGACTACAATGAACTTCTTCCTATCAAGACCGGACTTCCTGCCGTGAAAGGCAAACCGGCCTGCGCATTAAGCGCCATCCCCGCTGAGATTCAACTCACTCGCTTAGTGGCGGGCTCTACTTATGGTGTGCAAGGAATTATCAAAGACCCGTTCAGCGATAGCCAAACATATATCATTGCGCCGGATGGGATTTGGGGTCTTGGAATCAGTTGTGTGAAGAAATTGAAATCAATCGATCCAGTTACTGGCACCATGATAGGTGCAAAAATAGCTGCCCCCCTGCTGCTAGGCGAGCTCCGTGAAGCATTGAAAGGTGTGATTGAAGTTCGTTATCAGTAAAAAAATGAGTGGGGTTGCCTAAACAACCCCACCCAATTTTAAATTACTTGAGTAACTTGTCGCCACGGCCAGCAAGGCCTCGGAGCAACGAGATAAAAAAGAGCACGATGAAAACGTAGAAGAGAATTTGTGCGATCCCTCCTGCCGAAGCGGCGATTCCGCCGAAACCTAAAAAGGCTGCAACCAGTGCAAAGATAAAAAATGTGAGAGCCCAACTTAACATACCGACCTCCTTGAAAAACCATTTGTCTGTAACCAGTTTAGGGGAACTCCCTTGCCCATTCATGGAGTCAAGGTCTCAACTATGTGTAGTTTCAAGCACAATTCATTTACAAGCATCTCAGCCAGGGCTATCCTTGCTCAAATGGCCTTACAAGAACTGACGACAGAAGAAATTAATGCTCTCCCCCCCATGGACTTCGCTGGCGACATCATTGTCGTCACTGAAAGATCTCAGGCCCGCACCATTGTAGAGCAGCTCCAAAAAGAAAAAGTCTTAGGCTTTGATACCGAGACTCGCCCCAGCTTTCAGAAGGGTGAGTTTCACCACGTGGCGCTCTTGCAGTTGGCCACTGATCGTGTGGCCTACCTCTTCCGCCTGTCACAGACCCATCTCATGGAAGAACTCGGTCCTCTACTATCTAACCCGCAAGTGCTTAAAGTGGGTGTCGCCACTCGCGACGACGTCAAAGGACTTTTGCGCCTTCATGATTTTGATCCGGCCGGATTCCTCGATCTCGCACAGGAACTTGCTGTTAGTGGAAGAACGCCTGGCCTGCGTGCGTTGGCGGCAGAATACCTAGGTCTAAGAATTACTAAAGCCGCTAAAACCACCAACTGGGAAAGACCTTATCTTTCACCGGAACAGCTCAGCTACGCTGCCAAAGATGCTGTTGCAGGATTCCTGATTTATAAAAAGCTACACGGCTAGATAAAGATCGTAAGGCTGGCGGCGTACTCGCGTAGCAAGTAGTAGTTGTAGTGAACACCCAAAATAAAATGCTGATTGAAGGAATATTGAATCCCTCCGTAGGTTTCATGCTTTTTGCGTTCATCTAAGAGCGTTTCATCACTATAACGCCACGTCGGAGAATCCTCCTGACGATAGGCCATGTTAAACAAAAAATTTCGCCAAATGTAAGCAGCTGAGTAGAGCCGAACGACGCTATCTTGGTCGTAAAACTTGTAGTGCGTTTGGATTACACCGGCATCGATGAAAAGGTTCATTATTTTGATGCCGGCAAAATAATTTTGCACTGTGAATCGTTCCTCGTACTGGTCCTCACCTACTTCAACGGCGTAAGCGACTCCGGTGCGCGGATTGACCAAAGAGCGAAACTTCAGCAGCACATCGTCCTGATACTGAGCAGCGCCAAAATTCACAATCCCCCATCGAACTGCGATACCTGCACCTGGATTAACACGTTTAATGTCACTGTTGTATTTCAAAAGTAAGCCGACATCTAAACTAAATTTTCGGTTCTTAAAAAGACCTCCCCCAAGGGCAAGAGTCTGTTTTTCAGAAATGTATTGTGTATCGTCCTCACGTCTTTCTAAATAATCTTCTTCCAATTCGATGACTCGATTTCCAAAGAAAGCGTTTTCAATTTTTGAACTCACCAACGCTGCACCAGCTTTGCCAGTCCCACTCACGAAACTAAACGAAGGCGCGTTGCCTGGCTGGTACATAGTCTCAACCCCAAAACCGCGGTCATGACTTACGTTGGCCGGATTGAACTGAGCTGCTGTGGCGGAGGATGGGACAGACTGTGCACTGGAGCGACGGCCCATCTTCTGAACACCACTACAGTTACTGAGGTTAAGCACCTCACATACATCCGTAGCAGCTGCCTGAGTCTCAGTGACGAAAAATAGTAAAAGTACAATCGAGAACATACTAGCCGACAAACTTCAGTCGACGGTAGATCAGCATTTGGTTATTGGCCGGCATTCTGTGATCGTCCACTAACACAAAACCATTTTTCACCATGGCATTGTTCACATCTTCAAAAGCTCTGATACCACTGGCCGGATCATTCTCTTTCAACGAGAGATCAAAGGCGGCGTTACTCTCAGAGGTAAACTCACCGTTGTACTTGAACGGTCCATAGATGATGGCGCGCGAACCTTCACGCAAGCGTTTACCCATCAACTTCATGCAAGACTTGCAATCTTTCCAGGACATGATGTGAAAGGTGTTGGCGGTATAGACCACATCAAACTTGAGCTTTGGGAAATCGTCGGTACTGACATCCAGTCGCACGGGCTTTTGCAAATTAAAGAGCCCGGCTTCTTGAACCCACAAACTTATGCCAGCGAGATTCGCGCCCACATCACTGGGATGCCATTCCATCCAAGGAAAATGCGAGGCCATGTAAGCGGCATGCTGGCCCGTGCCGGCGCCGATTTCCAACAGACGCAAATCTTTTGGAGTAATCACCTGCTCTAAGACCTTGAGGATAGGATCACGGTTGCGTTCACAAGCAGCTGAAAAGGGCTTATTCATTCTCTCAGTATAGATGAATTGTGTAGATTTGATCACAAAACAAATGAATGAACGTGAATATTCAAAACTCACATGTGCCGATAATAGAAGTATCAGAAACCACGTCACATTGGAGTGCGACATGAACTATTTAGTACGTTTTATGCTCTGTCTTATGATCTCAACGACTCTCGTCGAATTCCCCATTATGAAGGCCCATGCCGCAACCGGCATGATCAGCACGACTGAAGTGGTCACTCAAATGACTCGTGCTGAATCCCAGGCCCGCGTAGCGGAAGTTTTGAACCGCAGCGACATTCAACAAGAATTAGTAAAAATGGGGATCTCACCTGAAGAGGCCAACCGTCGTATCGCCGGTCTCTCCGATGCTGAGGCCCGCAACCTCGCCAGTGATCTAGAAGAAGCGCAGGCCGGTGGTAGTCTTGGCGGAATCCTCGTCCTTATTCTTATCGTGGTTCTTATTATCTACCTCGTAAAACGTATCTAGATGAAGACCGGCGTTTTCTTGCTGGTGGCCTTTCTCCTAGGAGGATGCGCCACCAGCACACGTCAAACAGATCGTTTGCTTAAGAGTCCAACGGATTTGCCGGCCAAGTCGCGTCTTACTGAGCTCAAGCTCATCAAGCAAAAACAAAATCACTGTGGCCCTGCCACGCTCGCCATGGTCTTAAAACATGTCGGCAAAAACGTTTCACTCACAGAAATCACTTTGCAAAGCTTTACGGAAAAAGCCCAAGGCACATTTCAAGCTGATATGCTGTCAACCGCTCGTCATCAAGGCATGCTCACCATTCCCATCAACACCATGGAAGACCTCATCAAAGAAACGGCCGCAGGTCATGCCGTCATTGTTTTTCAAAATCTTGGTTTCAGTTGGTGGCCTCAGTGGCATTACGCCGTCGTCAGTGGTCATGATTTGAGTGGTCCCGATATTTATCTTCATACCGGCGATAAGAAATTCGCCAAGACAGATATGCGGTTTTTTGAACGCAGCTGGAAGCTGGGTGGATACTGGGGATTACTTATTCTGCCGCCCGATCAACTTTCCGCTGCTGGCAGTGAACTCGCCCATGCCCAGGCCGGGGCACTGCTCGAGCAATTAAGCAAACTGCGAGAAGCACAAATCAGCTACCAAACCATGCTGACAAAGTGGCCACAGAGTTTGTCAGCGCTGATTGGTCTAGGGAATATTGCCTATGCTGAAGCTCAATATCCTCAGGCGATAAGTGCACTTCACAAGGCCGTTCTTTATCATCCACGTTCGGCTGCGGCCTGGCACAATCTGGCCTTCGCACAATGGGCCGCCGGAAAAAAATCACTGGCAAAAACAAGTGCACAAAAAGCCATCGAATTCGTTGAAAATGAATCCAAGGCGACATATCAAAATAGCTTAGCTGAATTTTTAAAGTACAACACAGGGAGTTTTTAAATGGGTATTATCGGCACGATCATCATTGGTTTTCTCGTAGGCCTCGTCGCACGCTTCATTAAACCTGGCGATGATGCCCTCGGATTTATCGGCACAACTATTGTCGGAATCGTAGGCGCTTTTGTAGGCTCTTACCTCGGTCAGGCCTTTGGGATTTACCAGGTCGGCGAGCCCATCGGTTTTCTCGGTGCCGTCATCGGGGCCATGATTGTTTTGGCTTTGCTCAAGGCTTTCGGCAAAAAGAGATAAGCAAAAATCACTTCACCAGCTTAGTCAGAATACGATTGAGTGAGTTGGTGAAGTTTTCTTTGTCTTTGGGCCCAAAGCTCGCGGGTCCACCTGTATCCAGTCCACTATCACGCAACTCTTTCATAAAATCTCGTACTGACAAACGTTCACGAATATTTTCTTCTGTGTAAAGCTCTCCTCGCACATTTATCGCGATGCCTTTTTTCTGCACCACCAAATCTGCTAAGGGAATATCCGCGGTGATCACCACATCATTTTCTTCAACGTGCTCCACAATATATTGATCGGCCACATCAGCGCCTTTCTCTACTCGTACGAGACTGAAAAGGGGGCCAGGAGGAATGAACATAGAAGAGTTCGCCACCAGACACACCTGCAACTGAAGGCGTGTGGCCGCCTTGTAGATCACTTCTTTAATAACTTTGGGACAGGCGTCAGCGTCGATCCAAATCTTCATTCATCCAGTCTAGCAAAGATTTTAGATTTAATCTTTAGCTGACAGCGGCCCACCGATCGCAATAACTGGACGGCCTTTCACCTCAAGCCAGATGGCGAGCGCTTTGACCGGCGCAGCTCGACCAGTTGGTTTATTTAGTGAAATAGACTCTCCCGCCTTGTAGGCACCCAAAACCTCGTGCCTTAAAACAATAAAATCATGCTGCAGCTTGCGGCCGGCATTCTCCCCTCGCTTAACATCCGACAACACATCCATCGCCAGCCATGCCACATGGACAGTGGCTTCCGATTGCTCAGCACCACTAAGCACGAGTTTATTGTTACTCCATGTCGCACTTAATGTTGCTGAGATTTTAGGGAAGTCTTGCCGCGCACCCGTGTTTTCACCTTGCATGATGATGGCAGGGGTAAAAATTGTCGTGGTCTTCCAAAGATTGGCATAGCCTCTTTGACGTCGGGTGTAGTCTCCCGACGCGAACTTATCCGGCCAGCCGAGCCCATCCCAGTAGTCGACGTGAAAAGCCACGGGCACAACTTCGGTCCATAAATTTTTATGATACCTAAGATTACTCAACCAAACATCGGCCGGAGGACAGGAAGAGCAACCTTCCGAGGTATAAAGCTCGATTAATGCTCCTCTTCCTGTGGCTTCCCACGCGTGTACACCCGTCGTAAATGCCACAAGAGTTAGCGCCAAAAACTTAAGTCGCATCAGGCCTCCATTTTACTGTTTACGCTTCTGCGAGCAGCTTTGTGACATGTGTAGATTTCTACATCTAAAGATCACAGAGCCTTAAGCTCAAATTGAGCATCATGAGCGAAAGTCTTAGTTACCAGGGTCTTGGCCCATTAACAAAAGGACTTGATATGAAATTTTTTGCATTGCTTGTTGTTGCTAGTTTGAGTTTGAGCGCGATGGCGAATACGCCTAAGGAGCTCGACATTGATGTTAACTTCGCCACCGAAAGTACTGTTATTCATCAGCAGTACCGTGATCAGGTTCAGCGCTTGGCGCAGTACCTGAAGAAAAATCCAGAAACACGAATCGAAATTAAAGGCTATGCCGATGAAACCGGTGAGGCTGCGTTCAACCAGGACCTTTCAAAGCGTCGTGCTGAAGCCATCCGCAAAATGCTCATCGAGGACTACGATATCGCTCCTGACACAGTGAGTGCAGCCGGTATCGGTGAGACGGATAAAGTCTCTCCCCATGAAGGTACCGAAGGCAAATACCGTAACCGTCGCGTCGAAGCCCGCATACTGTAATCGATCACCACGACGCCGCAGCGCAGCTGCGCAAAAATGATATGACTCCTAATAAAGGAACATGTGAACATGTTCCTTTATTTTTGGAGGTCTCATGAGAGCGTTGCTATTCGTCTGCTTCTTCGCATTTTCACACAATGCTTCAGCACAAATCCTCGAGCGCCTGAGCCTTGATCAAAGTTCATCAGAAGTAAGCTGGGAAACCATCGAAAACGATTTCGTTAAAGTCATTTACCCAGACTACATGAAAACGGAATCCGTCTACATCGCCAATTTAGTTGAGCACTACTCACATCACGTAGGCCTGACCTACGAGATCCAAACGCCAAAACAGTTTACCCTCGTAGTGCGTCCCGAGATGGCCGAGCCTAACGGTTTCGTCACACTCGCCCCTCGACGGAGTGAGTGGTTTAGCTCATCGACCTATACGACCTATGTAGGGGCCAGTGAATGGTACCAAACACTCGCCATTCATGAGTATCGCCACGTCATGCAGTACGATCACTACAAAAGAAGCACCGTTAAATGGGCGAGCTACCTGTTCGGTGACACGGGTACTTTCCTCAGTATCTTCTTGGGTCTTCAGCCTTGGTACTTTGAAGGGGATGCCGTTTGGGCCGAAACAAAATACACCGATGCTGGCCGCGGTCGCTCGCCACTTTTCCTGAGTCGCCTCAAAGCGCAACTCCTCGGCGATGAAATTCCTAGTTATGACCAATTTGTTAACGGCACTTACAACACCGTCAACGCAAACCACTACCACTTTGGGTATGTCTTGATCTCGACAGCGACCAATAAATTTGGCGATGATTTCTGGAAAAAAGTCACCCGCGATGTGGCGGTCTTTCCTCACCCGTTCCGCTTCTACTCTGCTTTCAGTAAGTATGCCGGCATGAGCTTCTTTGATTTCTACACCGAGACCATGGAAGGCCTCAAAAAACAGTGGATCAACGATCGGGAGCCGGAGTTGATTCCCACCGATTACCGCGAGCACGCCTACCCCACTGTGGCAAATGGTTCTCTCTACTATCTCCACTACGACCTCAATTCTTATTGGTCACTTTATAAAGACAAAAAGAAAGTCACAGATCTCTGGTTTAATAAATCTCTTGCCCAACTCAGCATCGCCCAAGACCAAGCTGTCTATGCGCAGTACTTACCAGATTCACGCTACAGCTACCGCGGCAGCTCCGACATCATGATGATCAATCTCAAGAACGGCAAAAAAGAGCAGATCACTCACGGCAAACGTCTCTATTCTCCACGCCTCAACAAGGACGGACGTCGAATCCTGGCGGTTGATTTCACCCAAGACCAGCAATGGGATATTGCGGAGTTTGACCTTGAAGGAAAAGAGCTGCGTAAGCTTCATGTGAAAGACCATCGGGTCAGTGAAGTGTTTCCGCTCAATGACAGCGAAGTCATCGCCATTGTGGCGGACCTCTCAGGACACAAATCAATTCAACGCCTGAGTCTTGATGGCAGTAATTCAAAAACTCTCCTGCCAGCGTCACGCAACAATATCTATGCTCTCAGCGTCGATCAAAATGAGAACGTTTTCTTTGAGGCCCAATCGCAGGGGCATGTAGAAATCTTCAAGCTGGATCAAGCCGGCGCACTTGCTCAATGTACTCAGGCGAAAATCGCCGCCGCTTCGCCCTCTTCTGATGGCACCCACATCTACTACAGTCATCAAGACACCTACGGTTCACGCATTGAGAAAGTGGCCATCCAAGACTGCAAAGCTCTCACCACGGATGCTTTGGTGGCCTTCAACTATCTTGGCGAGAACCCGTCAGATAATTTGAACAAGTTCCCCGTGCAAAACTTTACTGAGCAAACGGCGCTCTACTCTAAAGATGCAGAGAAATACGAACGTAAAGACTATGGTGATTTGGATCGCCGTCTTCTCGTTCCTCATAGCTGGAGTTTCTTGGGTGGTAATGGATTTGCCTTGAGTGCCGCAAGCGATAACTATCTACGAACTCTCGGACTGCGAGCTTCCGTGGGCGCCAGTGCTGCGGAAAATGCTGACTACCAATTCTTTGCGATTGATTACAAGCGCTACTACCCTGTGTTCAGTCTCTTCGGGGGAATTCGTGAGCGTGCCGTCGAGCCCTATGACTCGGACTTGGATTTGAAGTGGAAAGAGAAAGAAGTCGGCCTCACCATGACATTACCTTATATCTACCGCCAGGACCTTTTCAGTTTCGTGAATGCCCTTTCCTTGGGCGCGAGCTATCTTGATACCGACCACTATCAAGTCGACGACGATAATACGGGTGGCGCGGGTGTGAACTTCCATCAGACCACTGTTGAATTCGCTACCACACTCAGTAAAGACCCAGTGGCCCGCTCTATTATCAATCCATGGGAATTGAACTACCACGTACGCTACGACAATGCGGCCGATCTGAGCAAAGATGAAGCAGCTTCTTCTTATCGCTTCTTCCATCATGCCCACGTAAACACGCCTGGCATCTGGAGCAACAACGGAGTCCGTGTGAGCTTTGATCAAGAGGTCATGCGCGACAACACTTCGGTCTATCGCTTCTCACCGGCCAATGCCTCACCGACTGGTTATGTGTTCTCTCGCGGCTACGCTTACGAAAGCATTCCGGAGTATCGCAAAGTCTCGGGTAACTACGTCTTCCCGTTGGCCTACCCTGATCTGGCCGTTGGCGGATTCGTTTACATCCGTCGTATTTTTTCCAATGTCTTCTTTGATTCAACTGCACTGGAGTCGAGCTTCACCGATGCCACACTCAATAGCTACGGAGCTGAGCTTGAATTTGAGACGAAATTCTTCCGCATCCTTCCTCTGAACGTGGGAGTTCGTCATTCGACGAAGATGTCCGAAGACGACGAAGGTGTGTTTGATATCTATACGAATCTTTCGACAATGTTCTAACGATGGGCGGGCGGGGTCCCAAAGCTGACTCTGCCCAGCTCACCTTTGCGAAACTCAGACAGAACAATTTTATAAACACGATCGAGATCCGGCAGACCTTTAGGCTTAAGGCAGCCACGCAACGTAGCAATCTTTAGAATGGCCTCATCCACGCTGATATCTTTGGATTCAATCTTAAAGCGCTCCATAAAGGCCTGAGTTGGCCCACTCAGGAGATGCTGAATGAGGAAGTGAGCTGTCGTTTGCTCGTCAGCGATGTCATCTGGGATGGCATGAATCGCACTCAACCACAGAGCGTGTTTCTCGTTATCAATCTTCGGCGGCATGATCCCGGGTGTATCCATCAACTCCACATCGTTCTCTAACTCAATCCACTGCTGCATTTGTGTCTGGCCAGGTTTGTCGGCGACCTTGGCTGCACTGCGATTGGCGAGCTGATTAATGATGGTGGATTTCCCGGTATTCGGAAGTCCGACGATCATGAGCTTGAGTTTAGTTTTGGTTTCCACGTAATCCGGGTTGCTGGTTTTACGATTGGCCTCCACAATCTGGCGGGCCATGGGAATCACTTTGCGCAAGGCCGCTTTATCAAAGCCATTCACAAAAAAATGGGGCTCGCCTTTTTCTTCAAACCACTTCGCCCAAAGTTTTGTTACTTCGGGGTCCGCAAGATTTGTCTTATTGAACACGATAATGCGTTTTTTTTGTCCCAGGCTGTCATGCAATTCACGGTTACCTGTGGCCAGTGGTACGCGCGCATCACGAATCTCAAGTACAATGTCGACCATGTTGAGCTTCTGTTTGATCTCACGCAAAGCCTTGGCCATGTGGCCGGGGTACCAATTGAACAGCGCCGTTCCCACACCTGATTTGTCGTTTTCTCTTTTCATGAGTCTGTATTAGCATGGAGGGGTGATAATGCCTAACACAGAGACGTGGGGAATCGTGGGCCTGGGTTGGCTCGGGGGTCGTCTTTCAGCTTATTTGCAAGAAAGTGGCTGCAAAACATGGGGGACCCATCGCCCGGACTTTGACTTCCGCCATCACTCCCTTCCTACGACTTTTTGTGACGTTCTCTTCCTCAACACGCCTCCGCTGTCCGATCTGTCCCCACAGAACTTCTGTGAAAAGGTCTCTCACACAACAGCGAAGCGAATCATCTTCATCAGCTCGACCTCGGTTTTTGGAATGAGCTGTGGACTTGTAACCGAGGATTCTACACCGGCCCCCGACACCGTTTCGGCCCGTTGGTTGCTTGAGGTGGAAACACTGCTGCGAAAAAATTTTGGCGAAAGACTCACGGTGATCAGGCCTGGTGGTCTTATTGGCGGCGAACGTCATCCGGCGAAGCATCTCGCGGGCAAAGTGGATATCAGCGGCGGAAACGAGAAGATCAATCTCATTCATCGCGAAGACCTCATCCAGATTATCACAAAGGTTCCGGCAGGAACTCCCCTCATTCATGCCGTGGCCAACTCTCACCCAAGAAAAGATCAGTACTATGTTGAATGGGCCGAGAAGCTCGGTCTCGCTAAGCCTCTCTTCAAAGATTCAACATACCCCGAAAGGGAGATTCGCTCAGTGGTGGTGAGTTCGTTTTACACTGAATGGCAATGCCCACAGCTAGACTTCATCTAGGAGCAATATGGTTACGTCACTTTATCTCGGCGTCTTAGGTCTTCTCTATTCTTGGATTTCCATTGAAACCATCATGGCGCGGGGAAAAAACAAAGTTTCACTCGGTGCGGGACAGAACAACGAGATCATTCATCTCGTGAGTGCCCATAGCAACTTTTCGAGCTACACTCCGTTCTTTCTTTTCTCTCTCTTCATGCTGGAGCAGCAAAAAGTGAGTCTTTATGCCATTCATGCTCTAGCAGTTGTGTTTGTCATCGGGCGTTTTGTGCATTTCCTGACGATGAGAAACCAAGAGAAAACCTTCAAGCACCGCAAGACCGGGATGATGCTCACGCTGTGGCCATTGATTATCGTCTCTCTCTGGAACATATACTGTTTCATCTAAAGAGACATTCATTTCACCATTATAGCGAGATTCTGGTGGAAGTGTTGAATGAGTTTTTCATATCCCGTGAAATGATAGCGCTGCGGTGTCATGGCATTTTCTTGCTGCCCCTCGAGAATCTCAAAGTCTTGCTCAAGAATCTTATCCAAGAGTGCCAGACTGGCCTGGGCCCGCTGCTCACATTGCCCATAGGAATAAAGATAGCGCTCTAAGCGACTCTCTCCTACTCCGACCGGCACAACATGAAACCAGACAAAGCCAGAGGACATGAGCAGCACAAAAGAATAAGGAAAGAGAAAATACATAAGATTCATATCCGCTGATTCTTCGAAACCACTCATAGGAACCGCGATACGCGTATCCGTCCCGTCCGTTGAGCCCATAGAGTAAAAAGCGTTTTCAAAGCTCGAGAGGTAAGGCGCATGAGCAAAAGGAAAATGATAAGTCTCTAGTAAGGATTCAATCAGGAACTTCCAATTACATTTCACCGCCTGAACTCTTTTCTCGAGGTACCGCGAGTTCTGAGTGAGTTGCTCAATCTCTCCTGCATAGAGACTGCTCTCACCTTGCAAGATCATTCCACCTACATTCGTAGTGGGAATTTCACGAAGCTTCAAAGACTTCGCGGGATAAGGACACGCCGGACCGCTGGATTTCACCAACTGTCCCGACTTATCAAAGACCCAGCCATGATAAGTGCACACCCCCTCTTTTAAGCGGGCGCCACGATGAGGACAGCTGTTCAGAAAAACCTTGAGTCCTTCGCTCTCGTCTACAATAAATCGCTGTGAGGTGCGCACCTCTTCTACGGGCCCGAGATGCCGATCTACCAATGAAGCCTTCTCTTGCTGGAAGCGCAGCGGATTCACATAGAGATCACTCTCCACAACAAAGTTTTTACTCTTCGTCGGCAAGGCCTTTTCTTTTTGAACATAGGCCAAGAGATCTTGAGTCAATTCAGCGAGCATAACTCCTCCAGCCGCAGGACATAGTCGCAAAGATTTTTATGACTTAACACCTCCACCTGCAGGGGTGAAGCGATAGGCTGATTGAGTATGGTCAGCAAAAAAGCAAAACTGGTGGCATCAAAACTTGTGAAGCGCTCTTCAAAGAAGAATTTCTTTTCGCCTAAGTAAGTCGCGAGAGCCGCGATCTGCTGGCGGCCAATCCTGTAGACTTCTTCTTGCGAGTGGCGACCGAGTCCTTGAGCAAGGGCTTGGTGTTTGAGATTACGGCGAATGTATTTCAAGAAAGGCTTGCCAATAAACATCGGAAAAAGTGGTGTGAATTCATCTTGAATCACTTTGTGCCCCGCTGGATCAATCCAGCGCGAATAGAGCAAGGAGAAATACAAACTCTCCTCAATCATCGCCTTGAAAGCCAGGGCCTCAGGTGCCGAGACCCGCAAATGTGAAAGGTCGTATTTTTCCATCAAGTGGTCGAGGATGAAGCTGGAATCAGCAATCGTTTTTGCCCCATCAGTAATGAAAGGCATCTTTCCTTTGGGTCCACGAGCAGGATTGCGCTCTTCTTTGACCTCATAAGGCAGTCCGGCCATTTTGAGAAAGGCCTCCACCTTGATGCAAAATGGACTCAGACTCGAAAGATTAAAAGCCGGGGGATATTGATGAAGCGTAATCATGGGGAATGTAGCCTTTTAAGAAAAAGATGATGAAGCGTGGGTACATGCTGACAAGCGCGTAAGTAGCCTCGCAAGCATGACTTGGTGAAACCCACCTGTTGCGAGCCTGTTTTTGAGAGTAGGTGCGCCTGCTTACTCAAGCGTTGTGAGAGTTGATGAAACCGCAAGGGCTCACGCACCTGATGCAACAGCTGAGCTTGCATCAGAGACAATGTCATCCCTTGGCCAAAAACTGGATTAAGTGAGGTCAGTACGTCACCAAGCACGATCGTCTTCGGAGTCACTCTCTTCATATCAAGCACTCGCCGATGGATGGTCGGCTTGCGATACACCGCCATCTCACTCACTGGCCGGGCCATCCCCAAAATGCTACGAAATTTATCCGTGGTCTTTGATAAAAATTCCTCGTAATTGGTGCATGCCGAAAACTCTTTCTCATACTGAATCAGTGTCACCATCATCTTACCGTCTTCAATCGGACAAATGACTCCGCCCACGGTTGAGTGAGGGGGATCCACTTGAAAGTAATACTGCTTGCATCCGCCCATGGTTAATTCACTCTGCTTGAACACATAGCTGCGATAAGTAAGATGGATCGGCAGAATCTCTTCGCTCACAAGATGCTCCTCCAAAGGATAATTCTGGCCCCCGGTGATGACGACAAGATCCGCGTCAGGATAGGGCCGCGACACGCGCTCATGAATCACCCTGACCCCCGTAAGATTTGCCTTCATTAAATCCTGCAAGAGTGTACGACTCGTAGAAAGTGTTCTGACTGAGGACGCATATCGAGGGAAAGCGCCCTGACTATTTTCCCACAGCGTGTCTTGGGCCCAGTCAATTTCTGGACAACCGGCCAATTTGAGTTGGCGCAAAATTCCTGGAAACATGCCTTCCAACAGTTCTTGTCCTTTTTTCATCAGGACATGAAGATGCTGCGCTTGCGGCTGAGGACCGCCGTCATACAAAGTCACCTGATCAAAGTAAGTTGAGAGCACCTGCGCACTGGCCATACCAGCGATACCACCTCCGATGACAATGGCCGAAGTCATATCACTCCCTCCATGCAGGCATGCAGCTGGTAGAGTTCACGAATGCCGTTAGCAAATTCCTGTCGCAGACTCTTGCCACCGTCTCCATGAAGAAGAATCTCATTGGTGACATCCCCTTCTTTCTTTTCGCGCTCAAAGGTAAATAGCAGATTCCCAATTCGACCAAGCCGCTGACCTTTGATGCACATTTCTCGCATGGCGCCCAGCTCTTCACTTTTAAAATTATTTGAGGCCATGAGATCAATCATCCCGGCGGCCACCATGCCCATGTTGTAAGGGCCTTGCGCCTTTGACTCCGTCAGATTACGAATCGTCGGATGGGCGGTGGTGAGCTCAGCGTATTGATTCGCCAGGAAGATCTGCTTGATATCAAAAACCAAGATCTCTTTAAGAGATACATAATTCACAAAACAGCGAAGACTTAACTCAAGCTCAGTAAATAGATCGCGCGCGAGCTGGAAGATTTTTTGCTCCTGAGCAGACAGACCAAGAGGCGCCAGCATCAACTCTCCCAAATTGAGTCGGTAGAGATGATGCAGCAGCTTAGGGTTATAGTAGAGAGGATTATCCGCTAGATCATCATACAAGGTGATGAGCATACCGAGACAAACCTTGGCGTAGACCACTTGCTCACGGAGCTCCTGCGGCACACTCTCCAAAGTGGTCTGGCGATAACCACGGACCAAAAATTCTGTAAATAAACGCCGGTCGCGATTTTGTAAAACCCGCTCGTACTTATTGGCCAAAAGTTCCACTGACCTCATATCTTCCTCACTTGCAACGTTTGCCCTGCCACTGGATGAAGCGTGACCAGCGGATAACTTTTAATCTCGCTCTCGCGGGTTCTAAACTCAAAGGTCTTGCAAAATATTTTGATGATGGAGAGCGCTTCCATATACGCAAGACCTTCACCGATACAGGCCTTTGGCCCCGCGCCAAATGGCAAAAAAGCCTCGATGGGTTTTGTGAAACGATCAGGACGGAATTCCCTAGGCGCTTGATGAAACGCCGGATGGTGATGGAGCTGCTTCACGCCTATAAGAATCTGCGTCCCTTTTTTTATTTTCACATCGCCCAACTCACAATCCATCGCCGCTTCCCGCGCCAACATATAAGCCGGCGGGAATATCCGCAGCGCTTCTTTGTACACTCGCAAAGCGAGGGCATCGTCACCAGCGGCAATCGCTGCGCGATGCTCGGGATGTTGACCCAACAAAAGAAAAGTAAAACTCAGCGACGACGCGGTAGTTTCGTGCCCGGCAAAGAGAAAGGTCATGCACTGATCAATCATGGCCTCGTTGAATGCAAACAAACGTGGAATGCTCATGTGGGTCTCTGAGTGAGACGCTTTCAAAGCAGCGACAATTTTCCCACGCAAACTGGCGCGCAGCTTTTTTATCTTTGGTTTAGGCATTGGAATGAGTGCTGTCATTCGCTTCCCACATAGCCGATTCAATTCTTGAAACTCTCGCGCCATGGCGAGTACTTCGTCTTTAAGATCAAGACCCAAAAACAATTTGAAGGCATTTCTCAGCACCAAATCGGCCATGAGCGTGGTGATATCCAGGGTTCCCTCACCTACTTCACCGAGCGCCTCATGGGTGTTGCTCGCGATCATCTCTTTCATCTTGATCATGTTGCTGGCAGCAAACAGGGGACCAAAATCACGCCGCTTCTCTGTGGAGGCGGCCCCATTGAGTTGCACCAATCCTTCTTCACCAGTGATGGGTTTGATGCGATCAAAGATGGTGCGGTTTTGAACGAAAACCTCAGAGCGCCCCACCAGCACTTCTTGGGCGAGTTTTGGATCAAACACCAAAACAAATCTCTTGGGCCCTAAGCGCAGCTTTTGTAAGGGCAGCTGGGGATAGAGCGCCAAGCGCTCATCCAAGAAGGCGATGGGGTCTTTCATGAATTTTCGAAGGTTTCTTAGGCTTTCCATGACGCTTAAACTAGAGCAGAAAACAGTTGACTAAAAGCGACTTATTTTCATGTATAGTTAACTTATGGACATGAATCGTTTGCGTTATTTTTGCACCGTCGCCCAGTCAGGAAGTCTCGCCCGTGCGGCGGAGTTCTTAGGCCTCTCTCCAGCGGCGCTGTCGAAATCCATGAGAATCCTAGAGGAAGAAACTGGACTTGAGTTGTTGCGGCCAGCAGGACGGGGCATCGTCATCACGCAAGAAGGTGTGAAGTTGGCCGAACGCGGCCAGCAGCTGCTCCATGAATTTTCCCAACTCACACAATTTGCTAAAGGCAGCGCCCCTCAGCATCAACAACTGCGTCTGGGCACTTTTGAAGTGTTCTCCACTTATCTCTTAGGCGAACTTCTGACGGAGTTCTCTGATCCGCTAGATCTCGTGCTCCATGAACTTACTCCCGGGAAAATCGAACAGGCGCTGCTTGAGATGCGCATTGATGTGGGACTGAGCTATATGGCGATTCCCCACAAAGACCTGGACCATCTTGAGTTGGGCAAAGTGCACATGGGTGTCTATGGAATCAAAGAAAATTTCACAGGTATGCCGCTCGCTGACATTCCCTTTGTGATTCCGGTCGAGCCACTGAGTGGTGCACCCACGAAAGCACAAGGGCTCGACGGGTGGCAGCCCAGCTACGGGCCACGCAACGTGCGCTTCAAGGTGACACTGATGGAGTCTGCACTCGAGATCGCTCGCCGTGGCGCGGGTGTGGCGTATTTGCCCAGCTTTGTAATTGAAATTCACAATCGCTACGTGTTGCCGAAATACAAACTCAAAGAAATCAATCTCACAACGAAAACTCTGCGCACCAACCCGGTGTATCTCATCAAGCGCAAAGACGAGAAAGAAACAGCACTCATGAAAAAGCTCGCCAAGGCCATTCGCCAAAATCTCTAGGCCTTTTCACGGCCGTGAAAACATTCGTTACTCAACGCACGATTGGGACTTCTCAGGAAAATTTTTGTGAATTAGTGTGCGAGCAACTGTGAACAAGTTGATCTAATTATTGTAATTATTTCAATTTGTTACAATATTAACCCCTCCCAGGAGTCCTTATGAAATTGCTCGTTTTGGCCATCGCCCTTGCCTCTGCTTCAGCCTTCGCTCAAGTCAACTACAGCAACAGCGCTGTTGTGGCGAAAGAGCACTCTCGCTTCAAAATCGATCAAGCGGTTTACACCTTGATCCCTACTAAAACTGAAGTCCGCGAGATCCCAGGTTGCAACTCTTGGGGTGAAGCTTCTAGAGACTGTACTGAAGTGATCGTCTTGGAATCTGAGCCAGTAGTACAAGTCTTCGTCGACTACACTGAAGGTGTTTTCCGTGACCCAGAACTTCCATCTGCTTACCTCACTTTCAACTTCCCTCTCTCTGATTTCTCAGCAGAAGAAGTTGCTGCCCTTAAGATCGCTTCACCTATGTGGCGCCTGCGTGGCGGTTCAGTTCGCAAGTCATTCGCTAAGAACAACTTCGAATTGGATCTTCAACTGGTTAACCGCACCATCCAACTCGTCGACATGCGCCGCTCGAAGATCTGCCGCGTTCTCGAATCTGGCGAAACATTGCCTGGTTGCGTAGAACAATTGGTTTACAAGGACGAGATCATTAAAGTTCGCCAAGTGACTGTTAACAAAAAATAGTCCCTCAGCGACCCCCACCTTTAGAGAGGGCCCTCCCCCGGGCCCTCTTTTCTAGGTAAGAATTACAAAGACATAAGCTTGATTTGCACCTTTTAAAGCTTTCACATAAAACATAACTCTATTTCACAGGTTCGGAGTCCCCCCATGAAGCTCCTCGCTGGTTTAATCCTCGTCCTCCTTTCTACGCACACCTATGCTCAACGCATCTCTTTTCATTCTTCTTGGGAAAAAATCGAGGCCAGCTTTCATCACATCGTGCTGAAGCCCTCAGAACTTAATCCCGTCGGTGGTCTCTTCAACGCCTGCCTCTCGGCCGATGGTGAAAGCTTCCAATCCATCAAAGATGTAGAGTTCTGCGCTGACGGCCATCAAGAAGAAGTCCGCCAAGGCGATAATATTTTCTGGGAATGGGTTTGTGATCGCTACGAAACTTCCCCTTTGAGTCAGCCCCGCATGATCACTCAACGTGAATGCAAGGACTACGTCCAAGAGGGCGACAACTTTTTCTGCCGCGCTTTCGAAGACAAGCCCTATCGCATCCCCGTCAGCTACTTACTCGAAGTGCAAGACCAAGGTGGCGAATCCGGGCCACGAACCTTATTTAAAAAGCCTTATACGATCCCTTTGTGTGACTGAGAGAACGAATGAACACGTCGCTGTTTGATTTTAACGACTACCGCGAGTATCTCACCAAGGTGATGATGCCCAACGGTCCGTACCAGCAGAAAGGCCCGAACCTTTCTCGCTGGGCGCAGCGCTTAGGTCACAAGTCTCCCAGCCTTTTGTCGATGGTGTTGAAGGGCGATCGCCTACCCAGCAGTGAATTGGTCGAGAAGCTCATCACCGAACTCAAACTCAATCGCGCCGAAGGTAATTTTCTGCGCCTCAAGGTCAAACTTGAGCGTCTCGAGCACAAAGGCAAATCCAGCGAAAAAACCCGCGAGGATATTGATAAACTCGTCGCGAGCGTCGGAAAAGTCAGTCGCCAAGTGGTCAGTCTCTCGGCCTTTGAATCGGTGGCCCAGTGGTACTGCATGGTCATCAAGCAATTGATTGCCACCGGTGAATTCGTGGAAGACGCAGAGTGGGTGTGCCGACGTTTACGTCATAAGATTCGTCCGCACCAAATGAAGAAGGCCATCGACCACTTGTTGGCGTTGGAGCTCATTCAACGTAATCCTCAGACCGGCCAGCTGGAATCGGCCCATGCCGTGAGCACTGCAAGTGATATTCCTTCGCAAGCTCTGGTGCAACATCACTTGGGTATGATCGATCGTGCTCGCGAAGCCCTGGAAGAACAAAAAGTGGCGGACCGCTGCTTTATGGGACTCACTTTGCGGGCAGATGCCAAGCAAACGGCCAACGTCAAAAAAGATATCGCTCAGTTCATCGAGATGATGAACGAGAAATACGCCGTGGAAGATTCCACCCGCGTGTACCAACTCAACTTACAATATTTCGAACATACGACTGAAACGTCGCCTCAGGAGCGCTTGCAATGAGAACCCTACTTTTCACTTTGCTGACTTTAGGTGTGGCCCACGCCACGGATCGCCCGTTCGATCCCAAGCCTCTTGATCTCACTGAGCGCGTGCAAGTGTGCGGCAAGAGCACATGCACCAGCATGCTGATAAAAGATCTTATCCGCAACATTCAAGTCGAACGCTCAGGTGGTGGTGACATCATCGGCAATGGCGGTGGATTGGCCGAACAAAACTTCACCTATGCTCTCACTCAGCTCACCGACTTTATCCAAGAAACACTGAAGGCCGGTCTCGTGACGGGAGCGGATGTCGCTCCTTTGAAGCTCATCGCTCAAGCGTCACGTCTCGAGGCGATGAAGGCCGACAAACTTATTTTCCTCTCGGGCAAAAACAATCCAGGCTTCTTTGATGCCGAACACGATCCCGAAGTCCGTTTGGCAAAAACCGGTTTAACTCAGGACGCACCGATCTTTGTGAACTTGGATTTGCTCTACAGAAAAACGGGGGATGTGGTTGAGATGCTCCCCATCCCGGTGATGGTCGCAAGCCTCGTGCATGAGATCGGTCATAACGTCGGTCTCACAGACCATGCCTATTTAGATTTCTTAGGTGCCCGCGTTCGTCAGATGGTGGAGCGCGAGTATCAACGCACTCATCGCCAGCTCACAGAAACCACGCGCATTGAGATGGTCAGCATTAACTTGGGCGCCTACTCACTGCCTCGCTTGAGCCTCACGGTCGGCGACAAATTGGTGAGCTTTGAAAAAGAACTCTATCAAGTTCTTCAGTGCCGCAACGGCAGTACACCTAAGGCCGCGCGCTTGAGTAATCAGCATTGGGAGCGCCCGATGGAATTCTCACAAAACTGGGTGGCGCCTTTCCGTGCCTGGGTGACTCTGACTTGTATGAACAGTCGCGGCCAAGCGGTGCAAGAAGACCGTGACTTGGTGTTCGATCTCACCATCGACTTAGAAGATGAGCTCGAACCGAAAGTACGTACGATTCAAGTGGGGCTGCGGGATTAGCGAATCTCTTGCAGCGTGAGTTCACTACGTTCGCGTAATGCTTCCTCGCCGCCTTCACTCAGGCGCTTGACGTAGCTGCCCTTCCATTCGCCATCGGCGCTCGCCTTAACTTGCTTAAGATCAAAGGCAGGATAAGACGAGTTGCCAGGATTCGTGATGGTAATAAACTCATCCTCATGAAGTTTGCCGAAGGATGACATGTACATGAACAAACGCTGAGTCATGTAGGGATAGACCTCAAAGGGAGAATCGACGAACTCAAGACGCAAACGAAGAAGTTGGTCTTCAGCGAACTTCGCCGAGATACGAATTTTTCCCGGAGTCACGCGCACGGGGCCTGGCAGTCCCTGCACACTGTGAGCGTAGTTTGGTACCAAGTCTTGTGTCTGCAAGACGCCGTCGGTGCCTTCCACATCAAGAGTTCCACTCACGCTGTAATTTGACGTCATGGCCACACGGCCCTCAGAAACGCCCTGAACCAAAGATGTGAAGGTCACTTGGTAATTTTTTGGGTCTTGAATGAGAACCAGCGCGCTACCATTTGATGGTGTGGCATTTTGCACGCCATTCAAAAATAAGCGGAGTGTTTCTTCTTTTTCTTTTTCATCGTCTGAGTAAACAGTCAGTGTTTTCGGAAGGAAGCTAAACTCAGACTCCCCAGGCAGGATTTCAAAGCTGTGATTGAAGGGCGCTTCGAAGTCGACACCACGTGTGGCGGTCTGCTCACTGAATTCAATTTCACCGGTGATACGTTGTTCCGCTGGCATCGACAGCTGAACCTTGAGTGCCACCGTTTGCGCGCCTTTACGAGGTTCAGTGACTTTGTTGGCCACCACAATTGAAATCTGTGGATCGTCATTCTTGATTGAGAAATCTACCGTCGAGATGTCCACCGTTCCATGACTTGGATTAATGGCCTGGGCAGAAAAACCACGATCTTCATTCCAGTCGTTATCACCGATGACCGCGAAATTGAGAGAGCTCACGATCTGACCGGCCGGGATGACCACTTGATTCACTTCTTGCCCACTCACATGCTCACCGACAATCGCAGAACCGCTTCTGAGCAAAACCGTCACAGAAACAGTTTCACCTGGGCAATAACGATCCATTTCAACATAAACGCCACTTACAGCTTGTTCTTGGCGATGACCTTCCTTCAACTCAATCGCGCTCTGAGGCTTAAGCGTCAGTACGGGCTCACAGACTTGGGCGTGAGCAGAAAATGAGAAAAGTAGGGTGAAAATGAAGAGCATGAAGGAGTCCTTGGTTTGATAACGCATAGCTACCAAACCAAAGAAATACGGTCAATACTATTTGGCTTCGGCCTGAAAAGCCGCATCAATCGGCGTCGGGTTGAGATGATCAAGGTAGTTGCTGATCGTCTTCAGGGCGACACCCACGAGAACTTCCATCATCGCGGCCGGAGCATACCCCGCTGCCAAAAAATTATTCTTGGTGTTTTCCGAGACATGGCCGCGCTCGCCGACGACCTCTTTCGTGAACTGCACGAGAGCGTTGAGCTTTGCATCGGAGACCGGTGCATTCGCACGAATGTTCTTCACACATTCTGGGTCGGTTTTGAGCATGCCTTTTAAAATTGTTGAGTGAGCAGCGATGCAATAGCGGCAGTTGTTTGCCACCGACGTCGTCAGCAAAACGATGTGACGCTCTTTCGCCGATAGGCTCGACGTTTCCCAGGCCGCATCGAGACCCATGTAGCCGTTAAGCACTGCGGGTGAGTTGGCAAAAGTGGCCATCAAGTTCGGAATAAAACCAAAACCTTTTTGGATAGCTTGCAGTGTTGGCTTTGAGCCTTCCGGTGCAGTGTCGATGGTGAGCGGCTTGAGGGTATTCATAGAGTCTCCAGTGTTTGAGTCACCCGTGACTGAGTGGCTTTATACCCAGACTTTACGGCATTCCCAAAATCATCAATAGACCTTGAATTTTCATAATATATATTCCAAAATAGAATATATGGATCAGATACATTGTATTCGACTTTTTAGACGTGTGGCCGAAGCGAAGTCGTTCTCTGCAGTCGCCCCGGAGTTTGGACTCACCCAGCCCATGGTCAGCAAGCGCATCGCCTGGCTCGAAGAGGAACTCGGGGTTACTCTCCTGCGACGATCCACTCGTGGCATCGAAGTCACCAATGAAGGCCAGAAGCTCTATCGCCAGGGTGGCCATGCCCTCGACGAGCTCGACGCCGTATTGTCGTCTGTAAAAAACGAAAAACTTCAATTGTCGGGAGTACTCCGCGTGACCGCTTCGCTGGCGTTCGCCCGAATCATTTTGTCGCCCTACCTTTCAGGTCTCAATGAACAGAATCCTGACCTTCGGATGCACTTCACTTTGAGTGATGGCTATGTCGATCTTGTTGAAAAAAACATTGATCTCGCTTTTCGTATCGGAGAACTCCCAGACAGTTCGCTCAAAGCGATTCGAGTGGCCATGTCTCGTCGTAAGATCTACGCCTCTGAAACTTACCTTAAAAAATTTGGTGTTCCGAAATCGATCAAAGACCTCGATCAACACCGTTGCTTGTTTTACACACGCATCTCAGACCAAACGGCATGGCCTTTAACGGACGGAAAAGAGAAGAAGAGTCCTTATCATTTCGAGCCCTACATCCAATCTGACGCCTCGGAGTTGATTCGTGAAGCTGTCATTAATAACCAGGGTCTCGCACTGCTTCCGACGTGGATGATCGAAGATCGTCCGGACACCAAGAAAATTATATCGGTGCTTGATAAGTATGCACCTATTCCGACGCCGATCTACGCGGTCACGACCGGGCAGCGTGAACTGACGGCAAAACAACGCAATGTTATCGATTATTTTAGGAAGTGCTTTGATCTGAATAAACAACTGAGCTTGCGAGCAAACTAATCTTAGATTTCGCTTAATCCACTCTGAACATTCAGGGCATTAGTGCTATTTTACTAACTATGAGCACGCCCCCTAAACTCTCCGTCTTAGATCTCTGTCCTATCCTTTCCGGTTCCACACCTTCTGAGAGCCTCAAGCACGTGAGCTCACTTGCTCAACATGTTGAGTCCTTGGGCTATGAGCGTTTCTGGATGGCGGAACATCACAACATGCCCGGCATCGGCAGCTCTGCGCCGGAAGTGCTCATTGGCCATGTGGCCCAATCTACACAAAAAATTCGTGTAGGCTCCGGTGGCATCATGCTGCCCAATCACGCCACTCTTCATATGGCCGAAGTCTTTAAAACACTCGAAGCGCTTTATCCTGGCCGCATAGACATGGGTTTAGGTCGTGCCCCAGGCACTGGTTCAAAAACCGCTGCGGCCCTGCGTACCTCACGCGGACTTGGGGCTGATGATTTTCCCCATCAACTCACAGATCTGATGAGCTGGCTGACCGACGACATGCCCAAGAATCATCAGTACGCTCAAGTGGAGGCCGTTCCCAAAGGCGTCCATCGACCGGAAGTGTGGATACTTGGCAGCAGTGACTTCGGCGCCATGCTAGCGGGCGAGCGCGGTCTGCCCTATGCGTTTGCTCAACATTTCTCAGGACTGCCAGCCAACGAGATCATGCGTCTCTATCGTGAACATTTCCAACCTTCAAAATGGCTGAAAGAACCGCTGGCGATGTTGGGAGTGCATATCATCTGCGCAGACACCGATGCTGAGGCCAAAGACTTGGCACTCTCCAGTGATCTCTCTTTCGCCCTGTTTGTTGGCACCGGTCAAAGCATTCCTCTGCCTTCCGTCGCCGAGGCGAAGGCCTATCCGTTCACAGATGAAGACTGGCGTAAGGTGCGCGCGACTGCGATGCCAAAGTTCATCGGCTCTCCTGAAACGATTAAGCGTCAGCTAAAACCGTACTTACAGACGGGCATGGTGAATGAATTAATGATTTTAACGCTGGTGCATGACCAGGCAGCTCGTAAAAAATCCTACGAGCTGCTGGCCAAGATTTGGAACTAACTATTCTGCGATCATGTCATCAAAGAAGCGCCCGATCATCTCTGGAGTCGTGCGATTAACCTGAGCGGCTGCTTTAAGCAAATCTTCGTAACCACTTTCATCACCGAGAGCACGACGCTTCATGGTCGCCTCTACTTGTGACATAGAAACACCGAGTGCTTTAATGGCAAAAGCGTCTTTCTCAGAATCAGTGAGCGCACGTTGGTTTTCCAAACGCATGTGCTTCAAAGAAAGATCAGCTAGCTCATGAGCGCGATCGGCCGAGAGAGCGTATTCGTTTTTAAGGCGAACGGCGAGACCATCCACTGTCATCTCTTCTCTCAGAGCAGCGAGTGTATCGAGATCGTGAGTCTGGCCGCTGGTATTATCAAAGCGGAAACCTGCGCCGTAGTAGAACGGGTAGTAACCTGAGTCATCGATGTAGCGCTGACCGACAACCACATACTCGTAACTGCTGGTGGTGCGCCAGAAACTAACGGATTCCCAGTTCGTGACATCACGGTAACAAGAGCAAGAGAAGTCATACTCATTGCGAGTCACGTTTTGGTATTCACTCACCCATTCTTGCTTCGTTACCCACTGGAGCTCAGTGATGTCTTCGTAGTGACCGGTGGTGACCCACTCTTCACGACGATCAAGACCGCGAACGACATCGTTACCGTCGTCCATGTACTGCGACAGGGTCGTCATGGTTCTACCGTTCCACTTGGTCATGTTGTAGGCCATGTACTCGCCGGTGGTCGCATTCTTAAAGACGACGTAGCGCTCAGTTCCGTTCGACGAAATTTTTGTAAGCTCGATGGTCGCACCTTGCTCGAGGGAGATCGCGGCTTTCAGTGTATTGATGTCGTCAACTTGTTGCTCAATTTCACGCTGGAGTTTAGATTTGCATCCGCCGAGCACAGCAAGAGAGATAAGCAAAAGAATGAGCTTCATAAGGCACCTTTGAGGAGTGTTTGTAGGAACAAATCACAGGGCCGCAAAAGTTGTCTAAAGAATATTGTCTTAAGCTAAAAAAAGCGGGGCCAGAATGGCACCGTGACGTTTAACTACACGTCTTTCGGATAGAAGTTCATCGGCTGCTTAACTTCCACAGATCCGCCGTTAAGCGGTTTCGGGAAATGAAGCTCCGTGATCGTTTTAACGAAACAACTTTTGACGTTCTCAGGCATTTCGGTTTCAGCGTTGACCTGCGGTTCTTCCACTGCACCTTGGGAGTTTATCACAAAACGGAAGTGGACGACCGCCTTGGAGTTCAGCTTTGTTTTAGACGACTCATCTGAGTAGCACATGCGAAATTTCGGTAAGTTCTCCAGAAGAACGGTCCTGATGACATCATTTTGCTGACCCGAGTTTGCATCAATCGCAGGTGTGGTGGGTCGCAAGGCCGGATCTTCTTCTTCAGTGCAGTTACCAATACGCTGGTAGTCGGTGATTTTATCGTTCAGCAAATAGAACACATGATTACATTCAATTTCAGTCACACTAAAACTACTCATACCCACACCAGAAGTACCTTTGCGACCAAGAGAATTTTTAAACGTGATCACTTCTTGGCCATTGGATGCTTTTCTGCGGTCCATTTGTTTAGTGGCGAAAACTGGATGAAGAATGAGATCATCTGAGTTGCGTCCCAACCAGAAAGGCTTGTTCCCGCTGGCCTCGGCATGCATTTCTTCATTTTTAGGCGGATTCGCCCACTTCGCGATGGTGCAAGACGGCAGCAAGAAAATAGCAAGAAAGTAGGCCTTCAAGTGAACTCCCAAGAGATGATGTTTTATTCATTGTCTGCTGATTACAAAAAAAGTGGTACGGGGAAATTTCCTCAATTCAAAGCATTTGAAGGAAAAGCGAGCGGTGTAATGCTGGGCGTTCAGAAAAGATATTAAATCTTGCTTAAAGATCCCTTTGAAGAGAGCATTTAACCTCTATCAAAAGGCATCCTATGAAATCATTTTTTTGCTTCATCCTTCTCGTTGCGAGCAGTCTCGCTCAGTCGTCAGACCAAGTGCACGATGAACTCCGCAACTTTCGCACACAGATGATCGAAGCCGTGAACCAGCGTGACATCGCTAAAATCCAAACTTTGCTTCACCCAAAAGTGACCATCAATTGGCTTAACGGAGAAGTGAGCACCGGTCCAGAAAGTGTAAAGGCCTACTTCGACAAGATGATGACTGGCCCAAACCCCATCGTCGCGACGATCTCCATCAACCCGGTTGCGGCCGACCTTTCTTTGCTCCATGCCAACGACACCGTTGCAACATCATTTGGTGAATCGAACGACTCCTACAAACTCACCAGCGGGCTCGAATTCAACGTCACCTCAAAGTGGACAGCAACGTTAGTGAAAGAAAATGGCCAATGGCTCCTCAGCTCATTCCATTCATCAGTCAATTTCTTCGACAATCCTTTGCTCAATAAGGCCAAGTCGATGTCATATGTGTTTGGCGTCCTTGGACTTCTCCTTGGGTCACTCTCAACAGGTTTCTTCTTCTGGCGAAAGCAAAAAGTGGCATGATCGTCACGAAACTCCAGGTCGAACTCCTTTGTCTTAGAGAGTTCGCCCGTTTCATCTCCCGTCACCGGCGCTATCTCGCACCGGTTGTAATTCTCTATCTAAGAATCTTTCTTACCTGGCGCTCCACAACACTCCTGCGTGCGGCCTTCGCTTTCACTCAGGGCATGGACGACATTCTTGATGCAGACCGACCGTTTGTAGGATCTCGTCGTGCGTATGGTGCGATGATTTTGCAAGAAATACACTCTGGCGTGTTTCTTGATCAAAGTGCCATGTCCCAGCTCGCTCAATTCATCATCAAGCAACGACCGGAGCTCGCAGCTGATCTTGCAGAACTCCTGGAAGTTCTTATTTTCGATAACACACGCATGGACGAGAAGATGGTGTTGTCTGCGCAAGAACTCCACCAGCACCATCTCAAGACCTTTGAAATTTCCTGTCGCTTACTCATGCGACTCCTTGGGAAAGATGTTGCTCAGGAAGTGCTCGTGCCAGTCGCGCAAAGTCTTGCCTGGTGCTCCGTGATGCGTGACCTTGAAGATGACCTCGCGCGCGGACTCAACAATATCCCTCAGCATATTTGGTCTACGATCAGTCGTCCCGTGGCCCCCAAAGATATTTCTCTGGAACCGAGAGTCGCAGCGTGGATCCGTGAAGAATATGATCGTGTCCGTGGGCCCATCTCTCTAGCGATCGGCCATCTGCAAAATGCGGATTCTAAGGCGCTGCTTTTTTTCATGCTGCCCGTTCGGCGCTACCACCACAGCTATCCCCAGCGTTATGGATTTTTGACAGATGCACAACGCTGAAGCCTCACTCCCCACCGTGCGTGCCGGCCGGCAGTGGTACATAAGACCCTATGATTTTTTTGCAGATACGATGTCTGATCACAAAGACACATTTTATCTCCGTCTGCCTTTTCAACCAAAAATTCTTACCACCGGTGACCCTCAGCTCGTGCGAGAGGTTCTGCAAAACCGTCTGCTGGTCGGTGGGGCCGGACTGAAAGTCTTGCGCCCAATCATCGGGGAGCGTTCGACGATCATGCTTTCCGGTCCGACTCATCAAGAGCGACGAAAAGTGGTGGCTCGGATTTTCGAAGTGATCACGGAAGATGAGAAACGTGCCCTCCTGAACCTCTTCTCGTCGCGTATCGAGCAAATGGCGGAAGGTGAAGAAGTTAAACTCTACTCCGTCATCCAAGACTTGTTCCTGCAGCATACTGTCAGTTTTCTCTTCTCTGGTCTGCCCAAAAAAGAAATCGACCACTTATGTGCACTCACCAGTGCCTACATGCACGCCTTCACCAGTCCGCTCTTCATTTTCTTAAAGCCTTTCCAATTTAAGTTCTACGGGCTCACACCTTGGGACCGTTTTCTGCAAGGCCGCAAACTTTTGCAGCAAGAGATGAAACGAATCCTCACCTGCTACGACCACGCCTCTCTTCCCAAATTGCGCGAACTGCGCGAGACGATTGCCTCGATCGATGAGATCGTGGAGGAGATCATCGCCTTGATCTTGTTTGGCCATGACACCAGCGCCTCAGCGCTGAGCTGGGTGGTGTACAACATCCTGTCTCGTCCTCAATGGCAGCAAGAATTGATCGAGGGTCTCAGCGCAAACCCCGAGCATCCCTTGCTCGCTGGATGTATTGCTGAATCACATCGCCTCACTCCAACGGTGACACAACTCATTCGACAAGCAGAACAGGATACAACCGTTGCG
Source organism: Callophyllis flabellulata (assembly GCA_032270525.1). NCBI lineage: Eukaryota > Rhodophyta > Florideophyceae > Gigartinales > Kallymeniaceae > Callophyllis > Callophyllis flabellulata. The sequence goes on along the minus strand of JAUJPK010001117.1, from coordinate 99,049 downwards.
GGCCATCCGATTCGACGGACGCAAAGTGTTTACATCAGTCTTGTGATGCTGAACCGAAATCCGCGCGTCTTCGAGAACCCACACTCCTTTGATCCTCGTCGGGAAAATCACTTGCCGGCATCGTTACCTTTTGGTGCAGGCACCCGCCTTTGTGTCGGAAAAAACTTGGCGGAGACACAGATACGAATCGCCGCGAGTGTCTTGCTCTCTCAGAAGCACTTCGAGCTCTCCCTCCCATTGCGTGCCTATCGTCCGACGAGAAATAACGTTATCGTGGCCCCAGGGAGTGCACTACGCGTGAGGAGAACTCGTGCTTAACGTCGTTCTTACTCTCACCATCGTGATCCTCAACATCGGACTGCTCGCGGTGGCGTCTCACTCGACATTTCCCGTCGCGCTGGCAGCAGCGCTGGTCTTCTCGTTCACAAACAATACACTCTTCTCACTCATGCATGAGTGCGTGCATCGCTCTTTCTCGAAGAATCGCACCGTGAATCATCTTTTCGGTGTCCTTGCGTCAGCGTTTTTTCCGACGGGTTTTTCTCTACAGCGAGTTTTCCATCTAGGCCATCATCGCCGTAACCGCACCGACGCGGAGATGTTTGATTACTACTATCCCGGCGACATAAAATTACTCAAATACTTGCAGTGGTATGGAATTCTCATCGGTGTTTACTGGCTCAGCGTGCCCTTCGCCGCCATCATGTACCTCATTTTTCCTGGTCTCTTTCAATTGAGATTTCTTAAACGCGAGCACCAAGTCGGTCAGCAAACGGGCGCCCATGAGATGTTTGCCGGTCTTGCGAAGCTCAAACGACCGGCCTTTGTTCGCTTGGAGATCCTCTGCTCCCTTGCTCTTCAAGCTTTGCTCTTTTGGTCCCTCGATCTGCAGTTTTCTCGCTGGCTTCTGTGCTACTGGCTTTTTGGCATGAATTGGGGTGCTCTCCAATACGCCGATCACGCCTGGTCTGTGAGAGACATCCGTCATGGGGCCTGGAACCTGCGGACCTCAAAACCTATGCAATGGATCTTTCTCAATTACCATCTGCATTTGGCCCATCACCAACATCCAAAACTCGGCTGGCGTGAATTGCCCAAGTATGTCGACGAAACTCTTACACGTCCCACTTTTCTCAGCGTCTACCTTTCTATGTGGCGCGGGCCAAGGCCCACCACAGAAGCGGCCCCTGCCTCACTCGATGAGGCTTTCTTGCGGGAGCTCGAAGAATGAATCGGCAGGTGCTGAAAACCTACGTGATCTGTGCTCTCATCGTCGCCGCACTTTTCCCGGCGATCTATGGGCTTACTAACTGGTATGCATCCACAGCGACAGTGACCTACAACTTCGCTTTCGCTTTTGAAGAGGCCATTCCTTTTATTCCTTGGACCATCGTGCTCTATTTTTCTTTGAGCGCGCTGTTTCTTATGCCGGTTTTCTTTTGCTCAGCCGAACAGATCAAACGGCTAGCGCAGGCTCTTGTGCTGGCCTTGGTTCTTGCTGGAATTATTTTTGTTATCTTCCCGGCGCCGATCCTCTTCAATCGTGAAATCCCTCCTGGATTCTGGGCGCCGGTGTATTCGTTTCTCTTTCAACTGGATCACACGACAAATACTTTGCCCTCACTGCACGTCGCCTTCTCCTATCTTCTCACTCGTTTTGTTGGCCGTCGTGCCATGCAGATTTGGTACGGACTCATTTGCCTCTCTGTTTTGACAACACATCAGCACCACATCCTTGATGTGGTCGCTGGGCACGCACTGGGTTTGCTCTGCTACTGGATGGTTCATCCCCGCTTACGCCGGGCCCACGGGCCAGGACTGGCCATCTTGAGCGTCTTTGGACTTCAACTTTTTCTCATGGCCAGCGAAGCCTCTCTTCTTTTGCGGATCGTGCTTTTCACTCTTACAGCGTTCTGGGCCGCCGTCGCCAACCACACTCACCGGCATCGGGCCTTCACAGACTCAGATGCAATAAATCGTTTGCTGAATGTTCTGCTCACTCTTATGACAGGGGCCCCCTCGACACGTCTGCATGCCGTGCACATGTACAACCATCATCGTTACTACAAAGAAAAAGACGATTGGAGCGGTCATCATCTCGCCGGGAACACACGGGGTGCTCTTCGAGCTGTGCGCTATCTCACCTCGTCGACGCTAAGGATGTGGGGTCAACGCAAAAGCCTTCGTCTCGACCCACGAGAGCTGCGGGCGATCAAGATTGAACGGGCCAGTCTCTTGCTGTTTATCGGCTGTTGCCTTTATGTCTGGGGAGTAACATCCTTCGCGCTCGTCGTGCTGCCTGCATGGATTTTGAGTTGGGGGCTCTTATTGATGGCCAACTTGGCCAATCATGACCGCTGTGATCTGAACTCACAGGCGAATCACTCAAGGAATTTCCTGAATCCCATCGAAAACTGGCTACTGTTCAACAACGGCTATCATGCCGTTCATCATCTCACCCCAGGGCTTCCTTGGTGGGAACTTCCCAAGGCCCATCGTCGGCTGCACTCTAGTGAAGAGCTTCGCTTTGAGAAAAATTCTTTTTTTGGATTTCTTGTTTCTGAGTACCTAGGCCACGTTTCATATCCCGTCGAAGAAACACATCGACCGCTCGGTGAACAACGCTGAATAAGTGACGTTTGATTGAAGCTTGCTCATAGAGCTTGGCCTGCAAATCTAGCAGCGGAGCTCTGTACTCGGCACGATACCCCAGAGCATTTTTGTAGAAGCTGAGAGCGTCGATGGAGATCTTGTCTTGTACGAGCTTTCTGCGCAGCCAGCGCGCGTGGTTGACGGCTTCACCGCAATCCATCGTCTCGTGGCGCCAGTAGGGGGCCGAGGTGTAAGCATTATCACTGGTCATGAGGGAAAAGCGTTCGCGACTCTCGGAACTAAGAATCGGCACATTCGTGGCACGAGTGCTGAAGGTCGCCAGAAAGAAAAAATCGGGGGGCGCACTCTTGAGATGCTCGTAGGTAGACCTCAGAGTGGCGGCTGTTTCTCCTGGAAAACCGACGATCAAAGTCGCTACCGTGGTGAGGCCATGCTTGCGGCAATTCTGCATGGCGAGTGCATTCATGGCCACGGTGGTTTTTTTATTCATATTATCGAGAATCTGCTGATCACCCGACTCGAGACCAATTTGAACTTGTACCGCACCGGCGGCCACCATCATCTTAACGACCTCTTCATCTGCCAGATCATCGGCCCGGGCGTAACAAATCCATTTCAATGTGTTCTTCTGTTCGATGAGGGCGGCACAAAACTCAAGCAAACGAGATTTGGGCAAAGTAAACAACGAGTCTAAGCAGGTGATGTACTTCGCCCCCGTCTCTTGACTGTATTCCAACCAGTCCTGCGCCATTTTCTTCGCGGACTTAAGTCTGAAGGCCGTGTCATCAAACAGAAACGGGTAATTACAAAAAGAACAACGATAAGGACAACCACGCACACTTTCATAGGAGATCATCGCGAAGGTTTTGTGATGATCTTTCTCCGCTTGGCGCCAATCTGGTTTAGTGATGAAATCAAGGGAGCGATCCACCGGAGTTCCACTGTAAAGAAAGATGGATTGGCCCTGTCGCATACGTCCCCGCGGAGGTGCTTCGAGCTGCGTAAAATTGGATTTGATCCACTGGGCGATGGAGGGAATCAGAAACTCTCCATATCCAACGGCGACTAAGGAAATATCAGCGTCACCTTCCCAGTCGTCTTTGAGAATTCCCATCAGAGCACCACCGACAACAAGTCGATTATGAGGACGCTTTAAGCGGGCCGTGATGGGCAAGAGTTCGCTGAGGTCACGCAGGAATGTTGTCGAGAGGAAAACTACTTCACAGCGTTGCAGCTTGGCCTCGAATGCATCGCCGGCCTGAAAGAGCTCGTCCACGGTCGCCAGTTCGTAACTTAGTCCCTCCTGCCTCAGCAAAGTGGCCAAAGCTACCTCTGTCAGTTCTGTGGTATCAAAATTTTCTGCCTGATTCAGGAACTCATGGAGTTCTGGGGGGGCCGATTCTTTCGCCGCTGCGAGGGTCAGAATTCCCTCCGCAAAGAGGGCCTTGATCTTCACGTCCAACCAAGGTTGCTGGGCAAATTTTGACTGGGAGCGCTGCTTCTTAAACACGGACAACACCGAACTCTCCTTAGGAGAGATCAGCCCACCGGAGACGATGAGAATGCGCTGAGAGAATGACATGGAACTATTAAAAGCGAGACGCTGCCCTAAAGCAACGTCTCGCTGAAGAATCTAGAAACGATCGAGAGTCATAACCTTGTTCCAAGCAGCAACAAAGTCATTCATGAACTTCTTCTGGCCATCAGCGGCCGCGTAAACTTCCGCGATGGCGCGAAGTTCAGAGTGTGAGCCGAAGATCAAGTCGACCGGAGTCGCTGTCCACTTAGCTGCACCTGTTTTACGGTCTACACCTTCGTAGAGGCCTTCAGTCTTAGACTTCTGCCACTTCGTCGACATATCCAAAAGATTCACGAAGAACGCATTGTTGAGCTTGCCTGGAGTGTCAGTGAACACGCCGTGCTTCGCTTCGCCAGTATTGGCGTTCAACACACGAAGACCACCCACCAACACTGTCATTTCTGGCACAGTGAGTGTGAGCAAATTCGCGCGGTCAACCATCGCCTGAGTTGGCGAGAGGTAGTTGCCTTCTGCGTAGTAGTTACGGAACGGATCAGCTTTCGGCTCAAGGAACGCGAAAGACTGAACGTCTGTCTGCTCTTGTGTGGCATCCATGCGTCCTGGCTTGAAGGGAACTTTCATGCCTGAAGCTTTTTCAATGGCAGCAACACCGCCAAGAACAATCACGTCAGCAAGAGATACTTTTGAACCAGACTTGTTGAAATTCTTTTGGATCTCTTCCAACTTACCGACAACTTTTGCCACTTCAGTTGGGTTGTTGATCGGCCAGTCTTTTTGTGGAGCAAGACGAAGACGTGCACCGTTTGCACCACCACGAAGGTCAGTGCCGCGGAAAGAAGCTGCTGAAGCCCAAGCTGTGCGCACGAGTTCTGGAACGGTCAAACCCGACTTCAAGATCTGAGACTTAAGGGTGGCGATTTCGCCTGCGCCAATCAACTTGTGATTTGGAGCTGGCACATAGTCCTGCCAAGAGAGAATTTCTTTGGGTGCATCTTTACCGATGTAGCGAGTGCGTGGGCCCATGTCACGGTGAGTGAGTTTGAACCAAGCTTTAGCGAACGCGAGTTCGAATTGTTTTGGATCAGCACGGAAGCGCTTAGAGATTTCGCCGTAGATCGGGTCGAACTTCAACGCCAAGTCCGTGGTGAACATCACAGGAGCGTGAGACTTACCTTTGACGTGAGCGTCCGGAACCAATTCGTTCAAGTCGTCAGTTTTTGGTTTCCACTGAATGGCACCGGCCGGGCTTTTTGTTTTCACCCATTCGTTATCAAGGAGGTTATCGAGGTACTGAGTGGTCCACTCAGTTGGCTTACCAGTCCAAGCGCCTTCAAGGCCGCTGGTGATGGTGTCTTTACCATGGCCAGTTCCACACTTGTTTTTCCAGCCCATGCCTTGCTCTTCAACACCAGCAGCGGCAGGTTCAGCACCTACGCAATTTTCTGGTTTGCGAGCGCCGTGTGCTTTACCGAAGGTGTGACCGCCAGCGATCAACGCTACGGTTTCTTCGTCATTCATCGCCATGCGACCGAATGTTTCGCGGATGTCTTTGGCCGAAAGCAATGGATCTGGATTGCCGTTCGGGCCTTCTGGATTTACGTAGATCAAACCCATCTGAACTGCGCCCAAAGGACGAGCGAGTTTGCGATCGCCTGAGTAGCGTTTGTCGTCGAGGAATTTTTGCTCTGGGCCCCAGTAAACCAAGTCAGCTTCCCAATCATCTGTGCGACCGCCGGCAAAGCCGAAAGTCTTAAAGCCCATTGATTCGAGAGCGACGTTACCGGTAAGCACCATCAAGTCGGCCCAAGAAAGTTTGCTGCCGTATTTTTGTTTGATCGGCCAAAGCAAGCGACGTGCTTTGTCCAAGTTGGCGTTGTCGGGCCAGCTGTTCAGCGGCTCGAAACGTTGTTGACCGCCGCCAGCACCGCCGCGACCGTCAGACACGCGGTAAGTACCCGCGCTATGCCACGCCATACGAATGAAGAACGGACCGTAGTGACCCCAGTCAGCTGGCCACCAGTCTTGTGGTGTCTTCATGAGTTTTTCAATGTCTTTTTTGACTGCAGCGACATCGAGTTTTTTGAATTCAGCGGCGTAGTTGAATTTCTCACCCATCGGGTTTGATTCAACAGCGTGCTGACGAAGAGGTGCGAGGCTTAGAAGCTCAGGCCACCAGAATTGGTTAGAAGTGTTATCGCGTTTTTCCATCGCGAATGCTGACTGGGTCAGCACTAGTGCCGTGAGCACTACAAGTTTAAACATAGGCATTCTCCTTTGAATGATTTCAACAAAGCTAGAGTACTGGGAGAGGCCGTGGGAGTACATTCGATTAAATCTATCGGGACATAGACAGAGCCTATGACTCAAAGAGTTATTTAGTGGCAATAATCAAGTAGTGCTGCTCAAATTCTTTGGTATGAGTGGTGATATGCGAAAATCCCGCCTCTTTTAGTTCACTGATCACTTGCGTCTTATCTATGCGCATAGCGAGAGGCGGCCCTGATTTTGCGTCTCCCTCTTTTTTGAAATCAAAGACCACAAACCGTCCCGCGGTTTTCAATCCCGCACGGACCTTCTTGAGATAGCTCACACGTTGGTCAATATGATGGTAGGTGTTCGAGGTGAAGGCCATGTCATACTGGGCCTCCCCCATCATGGGGTCATCGTAAGCGATTTTGAGTGTCTTGAATTCTGCCGCTGTGAATCGCTCGCTCACATGTTGCAAAAACTTATCATCCACATCGGCCCCTGTAACAAGCGCTCCGGCCTCTAAGAAGTGCTTAGCGAAGTATCCACTTCCCACACCGATATCAATCACTGTCTTACCTTTCAGTGGTGCCAGAAGTTTCATGACCACGTCAGGCTTCTGCACGAGATCACGCTTGGGATCGTCAAAGCGCTTGATGAGATCAGCATGGGATGATTTGTGCATATGGTGGTTGGCATGGTTGTGATGGGCCGAATGCCCACATCCCCACAAGACCAGCAAAACGAAAACACGAATCATGGCGAACTCCTAAAAGATTTTGACCAAGGCGAGAATCACAACCATCGTGAACACAAGTTGTCGGACTCGATTTATCATCTCGCCGGGCATGTGTTTTGCAAATTGTTTGAGCAAATAAACCGATGCCAGAATTCCAACTAACAAGAACACTAAATCAAATTTGAGTTCAAAGTGTGTTCCGCGAATCATTTGTACCAAGAGCGAAGCGAGTGAGGAAAGTCCGACCGCAAGAAGACTGGTCGCTACCGCCTGCGACTGAGAGTAGTGATAGAGTCCTAAAAAAAGCGGCAGCATGAGCACTCCACCGCCAAGTCCCGTGAACGTTGTAAGTCCTCCCAGCAATAATCCCAAAACAATCGAAAGCCCAACGCTCTCCCGTGGTGCTTTGGGCGTGCTGTCCTCTACTTTCACTGGCACCCAAACATTATAGAGCGCATAGATTGAAACCAGCGCCAACAAAAGTGCGACCGCTAAACTAGGCAGCGATTCTTTAAAAGGGGCCGTGGCATAACTCCCCACCGCCGAAGACGTAATGATCACAAACGCCGTCTTATACTGAGTGGCCTTTCTTTGGGCGAGATAGTTCATCAAGGAAGCGATAACGACGGCCATAAGAGAATAGACCGAAGCTTCCTTAAGAGACATGTGGAGAAAATGCATAAACAGAGGAATAGCCACGAGGGCCCCACCTGCCCCCGTGAGTCCCATCACGACACCAATGATCGCGCCACAAAAAAGATAGATCATTTTCGCAGCTTTGGCTCAACGCCCTTGAAGATCGCCATGCCTATCAGCATCGAGAAAACAAAAATCAAAATGTGCGTATTACCACTAACTGTCGCTACCACACCAGGACCAGGACAAATGCCCGTCCAGCCCCACCCGATCCCAAACAGAGCGGCCCCAGTGATCAGACGGAGATCGAGATCTTTTTTTGTCGGGAGATGAAATTTTGTGTCAAGAAGAGGAGCTGTCCGTTTCTTGATGATGAAGAATAGAATCGAGTGAACTCCGATCGCCCCGATCATCACACCGAGAAGATTCATGTTCCAATCACCGGTGATATCAAGGAAGCCACGCACGACCTGAACTTGAGTCATGCCACTGTAACCGAGACCCATGGCGAAGAGAAATCCAACGATGAGCGAGATGAGATTTTTCATAAGGTACCTCGCAACAGTTTAAATACGAGAAGACTGAGCATGCCGAAAACAATGAAGATCACCGTCGCCATGATTGAGCGAACCGACAGGCGCGAAATCCCGCAGACTCCATGGCCAGATGTACAGCCATTCCCAAGGAGCGTCCCGAAACCAACCAAGAGCCCGGCAAAGATGTAATCACCCCAAAGGGCAGATGACTGTTGAACAAAGGCTTCAGGTCGCCACAGCCATAAAGCCGCGCCCCCCATGAGGAGCCCTAACAAAAAAGAAATTCTCCACCCGAGATCTCCCCGAGCTGGCTTCACGATGCCAGCAAGGATTCCACTGATCCCGGTCACGCGCCCATTAAAGAGCATCATGAGACTTACCGCCAATCCAATTAACACTCCACCGATGATGGCATTAAGCACGCACCACTCCTTTGATAACATTCCAGGACACATCCAGACGGTAGGCCTCAAAACCATTCTCTCGTAGATAATTGACCGAGAACGCTGAAAGTGCGCAGAGTCTTCCACGGCAAAAGACAAGAATCGGCTTCTTCTTCGGCAGCTCTTTTAAGCGTGCTTTCAGCTCCGCTTGGGGGATGTGCGATATGAAGAGCTCCTCATGGTTCACTTCGTCTTGCGGCCTCACATCAAGCAGCAAGACTTTACCCGCCTTCACTTGCTTTTTGGTTTCGCTCCAAGAAGGAGTCCACTTCAGGTCACCGTAAATATCCTGCGTCTCTAGCACCAAAGTAGGATCAAGCTTCTGGGCAAAATCTTGGTAGTGCTCCCAAAATGCCATGGCTTCAGGAGCAAGTGAGTAGAGGCGTTTTTGACCGAGGGTCTCAACACTTACCAGGCCCTCATTGAGCATCTTGCGCAGATGCATAGAGGTATTGGCAACACTTTCATCGACCTTGCTGGCCATCACTTCCACAGTCAGGGGCGCCTGAGAAAGAAAGTGAATCAGGCGAATCCGCACGGGTGACGCCATCGCGCCCAAGAGCGATGCCAGGGACACAAAGATATCCTCCTGACGTTCTTTCAAGACTTTAAGCCTATGGTCCATAAAAACTCCTGATTTAAATCATACTCTTTTTTATTCAATTAATCAATTGAATATTGTAGTATTGATCTAGGAGACCCCATATGAAAGTCCAACATTTCTTTGATCCCGACACCTTCACCCTCACCTATCTCGTCATCGATGAGGCCACCAAAGACGCCGTCATCATCGATCCGGTGCTAGACTTTGATCCACCGTCTGGGAAAGTGAAAGATAAAAGTCTGCAAACTGTCCTTGAGTACATCTCTACACATCGCCTACACATCAGGGCCATCCTTGAGACTCATGCCCACGCAGACCATCTCTCGAGTTCGCAAATCCTCAAGCAAAACTTCCCCGATGCGATTCTGGCTATTGGAGAAAAAATAAAAATCGTGCAAGAGGTTTTTAAAGCTCATTTCAATCTTCCCGCTCTCCTTACCGATGGTTCGCAATTTGATCGTCTCTTCAAAGATTTCGAAGAGGTCAGCTTCGGTAGCTTAAAGATGAAAGCGCTCCCCACTCCAGGGCACACGCCCGCTTGCATGTCCTACGTCTTTGAGGATGCGGTCTTCGTCGGTGACGCGCTTTTCATGCCTGACTACGGTACGGGTCGCTGCGACTTCCCTAAGGGCAGTGCTCACGATCTTTATCATTCAGTAGCAAAAACGCTCTACGGGCTCCCTGATTCCACACGTGTCTTTACGGGCCACGACTACTCTCCCGGTGGACGCGAGATGCGGTTTGAAACCACCATTGGTGAAAGCAAAAAATCGAATGTGCAGCTGAATGCGAAGACCAGTGAGAAAGAATATGTCACGTTCCGCACGGCGCGAGACAAAACCCTTGCAGCACCACGGTTGTTGCTTCCCAGCATCCAGGTCAATATCGCCGCCGGGCACCTTCCGACTGTGGAAGAGAATGGGAAATCTTATCTGAAGCTACCTCTTGCGACGGAGCTCATCTCTGGGAAACTTTTATGAACAATGGGATCCCCATCATTAAACCGCAAGATGTTTTCTCATTAAAAGGCGCGAAGCTGGTGGATGTGCGCATGCCCGAGGAGTACACCGGCGAGCTTGGTCATATCGCCGGAAGCACTCTACATACTTTGGGCCCTGAGCTTGATCAGTTTCTCGAACAGGCAGGTAAGAATGAAACTATTATCTTCATCTGTCGCTCTGGGGCGCGTTCCGGAAGAGCGACCACTCAAGCGATGAGTCTTGGGTTCAAGAACACATACAACATGGAGGGTGGCATGCTGGCGTGGAACGCGCTCGCACTACCGACCGAAAAATAAGACCGCTCCCCAACTCTAGTCGCGAATAGTGACAGGGATGATGAGGGTTTCTTGCTGCCCTTCTTGAGCGTAAGTGACACGAATCTGCCAGGTGCCCTTCATGACAAAGTAGGCCTTCGTCACATCGAAATGCCCTGGAGCAATCTGAGTAATTTTTAATGGTGAAGATCCATGTCCGTGGTGACCCATCTGCATCCAAAGGTCAGCTTTCACTAAGCTCACTTCTTTTTCATCACTCGATTCGAGGAAAAGTTGGAAGCGACCTTCCTGGCCCGTCGTGAATGTTGTTTCAGCTTGATAGTTCACACAAACCTTAGTGGCTTGAGAGCAAACATTGGCAAAAGAAGGAGCGCTCAGGGCGAGGGCCAAGGCAATGATAAGTGACTTCATAAAAACCTCCGGGATGAAAACAATCTAACAAATTGTTAGGCGTAAATCCTGTGAAAAAAGGTTATACATGGTCCATGAAGCTTCTTCTGGTTTTGCTCGTTTTCTGCTCTGCGCAGTGCCTGGCCCAGGCACTTCCTGCCCTCGAAGGCATCAACATCGTGACCGAGAAAACGACGGTTATTGAGTGGCAGGAAAAGAAAGCCACCGCCCTCGTTTTTATCTCCAGTCTTTGTCCCTGCTCAAACGCTCACATTGAACATTTAAAAACACTCGCGCAAAAATTCCCCGACATTAATTTTGTGGGCATTCACTCCAACGCCGATGAAGTCGCTAAAGACAGCAAAGAATACTTCGCTCAACAAAATCTTCCTTTTCCGGTCCTACGAGATGAAAAGAGTATATGGGCCAATCGCCTCAAGGCCTATCGCACTCCCCACGCCTTCTTGATCTCTCCTGCCGGTGCTGTGATCTATCAAGGCGGCGTCACTTCTTCTGCCGAAGCGAAGAAAGCAGAACATTTTTATCTCCAAGAAACGCTGGAGCGGCTTTTGGCCGGTAAGAAAATAGAAACGAACAAAACAAGGGTGATTGGCTGTGAAATTGCTCGTAACTAGCTTACTCACTCTGCTCATGCTGGCATCCTGCGCAGATCCGCGCTACGTGGATGGACCGCAAACGGACATCGACACCGTCACAGGGTGCGGCCATGTGTTTAAATCAGAAAATCTCTGTCTCAAAACCGCATGGGTTCAGCGCCCTTCAGAAAGCACCTATGGTGAAATGACCCTGAGCTTTGTGGATGTGAATGACGAAACACGCTTGGTTGATCCTAAGAACGAGCCCTTTATCGTCTTGTGGATGCCCAGCATGGGCCATGGCTCTTCACCTGTGACGATGGAGCGCATCGACGTGGGCCGCTACAAGGCGAGCGAGATTTTCTTCATTATGCCTGGACCGTGGGATATTCGTTACCAACTCAAAAGTGGCTCCGATGTTGTCGAAGAGAGAATTCAGAAAATTACTATTTAGCCTCCTCGCTCTCGCGACCGCTAACACTGCCATGGCGGCCCCTTGCTGTGGTGCTGGTTTTGCCATTCCCTCCATCATCACATCCGACGATAAGGCCCAAGTGGCCGTCAGCTACAGCTATTCAAAGATTCATGCCGACGTGTTCACCAATGGTGACTGGCGTCGCCGGCAAGAAAAAGATGTGACTGAGTCCTACAAGCTTGAAGGCGCGCATATTTTTAATGATCGCTATCAGTTTGGTGTTTCGGCTCCTTATCAAAAACGTACCCGCGAGGGCGCACAGGCCGACAGTTCGGCCGGACTCGGCGATGTCTCTTTGCAACTTGGCTACGAGTACTTGCCTGACTGGGACTACAATCCTTACCGCCCGAAAGGGATTGGTTACCTCTCACTGATCGTTCCTACAGGCCGCTCGATTTATGAATCAAAAGATGGCAGCGGCATCGATGCCCGTGGCCGAGGCTTCTGGGGACTGGGTGCTGGTACAGTGCTCACCAAAAGTTGGGGGCCGTGGGACGCGAACTTTAATTTTGAAGGTCACTACTCGCTACCTAAAAAAGTTTCTAACGACACCACGAAAGGCACGGTGAAACCGAGCTACGGCGGGAGCACCTCTCTCGGCGGCGGCCACAATTGGAAGAGTTGGCGGATGGGTGCTTTGATCAACTGGTTTTATGAAGCTGAGACTGATGTCACTGGCACAACGGCGTCAGAGGGCCAACTCAAGCGCTACGCTGCGGGCTCCGTGCTTTTGAGTTATCTTTTCCAAAGCAACGAAAGCCTGGTGCTCAGCTACACGGACCAAACGATCTTTGGTTCGCCCTTCAACACATCACTTTCAAAATCCATTACACTTTTTTTTCAGAAGCGCTGGCAGCGCTAGATCTTGCTTTCTGGAGTTTCTCATAGCTCGCGATGAGCTTCTCATGCTTGTCGATGCCAGTGAGCTTCTCATCCGTCGCAGTGAGACCGTAGAAGCGCTGCTCACCTGAAAGCGAATCAGCGGCGGCCTTGAAGAGTACAGGGCCGTACATACGGGTGAGGGCGTCGCTAAACTCCCCCTGCGCGAGTTCGGGATCGAGCTCGACATCTAGCAGCACATTCAGCAGTTGGTAGAATTTCTTGCGCTCCGGAAGACTGTTACTAAACGTCGAAAGCATCTCGACATTCACCTTGGCCTCTTCCACATTTTTAAGCGCGAGATAACTTAAGGCCTTGAGCTCGCCGATGGTGAGCTGCCCCCAGATGGAGTTCTCGTCGAAGGCCACGCCGATCAACTCGGCGACCGTGGTGTAGTTATCGATTTCACTTTCTTCTAAGCGAGTCACGAGAGCGCTCAATTCCGAGTCATTGAGCGAATGCAGATTGAGCACATCCCTTCTAAACTTGAGCGATCGATTATGGTTATCCCACACCAGCTCTTCAGGGAGATAGATCTCCGAGTAGCGTGGCACCAGGATGCGCGTGGCCTTAGCACCCAGCTCTTCGTAGTCTGCGATGTACACTTCTTTGTCGAGCTCTTTCAAGATGCCCATCAAATAGTTGAACTCTTCTTGAGTTGAGCCGGAGAAGTTCCAATCGACGAATTCAAAATCCGGCGTCGCCTTAAAGAACTTCCACGAGACCACACCTGTCGAATCGATGAAGTGATCAATGATGTTATTGTGCTCTTTCACTGCAAAGTCGTTCAACGTCGGAGGAATGAGGTCATTCAATCCTTCAAAGCTGCGGCCCTGCAAAAGCTCTGTGAGTGTGCGCTCGAGCGCCACTTCAAAATTCGGGTGCGCACCAAAGGAGGCGAACACTCCCCCGTTACGTGGATTCATGAGTGTCACATTCATCACTGGGTAACGACCGCCGAGAGAGGCGTCTTTCACGTAGACTGGAAAACCTTGTTCTTCGAGTTTCTGGATGCCTTCCATGATTTTCGGAAAGCGCAGCAGGACTTCGCGAGGCACATCCGGCAGCGTGAGGCCTTCTGTGATGATTTCATTTTTTACGGCGCGCTCAAAAATTTCGGAAAGCGCCTGCACGCGGGCCTCGGCGACGGTGTTCCCTGCGCTCATGCCGTTGCTGACAAAAATATTAGCGATGAGATTCACAGGCACATAGACGGTTTGTTGATCAGACTGTCGCACGAACGGAAGCGCACATACTCCGCGCTCAATCGCACCTGAGTTCGTGTCATGAAGATGAGAGAATCGCAGTTCGCCGTTGTTGCCGTACACATCCAGAAAATGCTTATCCATGAGGCTTGCTGGAAGAGAATCTTTCGGGCCGGCTTTAAACCATTTCTCCGTCGGGTAATGAACAAACTCGCTCTCAGCGATTTGTTGGCCGAGATAAAAATCACTGTAGAAATAATTTGTGCTCAAGCGCTCAAGATACTCTCCCAAAGCCGAACACAACGCCGCGGCCTTGGTGGCGCCTTTGCCGTTAGTAAAGCACATCGGAGAATCCGCATCGCGGATATGCACTGACCACACATGAGGAACGGGATTTCGCCAAGAAGCGATCTCCAGCTTAATGCCCAGGCCTTCGAGCAGACCTGTCATTTTAAGAAGCGTGTCCTCGAGAGATGAGTCCTTGCCCGGGATGATGGTTTTATGATCTGGGTTCAGAATGCCTTCGAGCAAAGCTTTGTTCTCGCTGCCCAAGGCTTTCGGATTGATCTTAAAGGTTGGAGTATTTTGAATCACGCGTTTGACAGTGCAACGATCCATCGCCTTGATCATGCCGTCACGGTCATGCTCAGAAATACCTTCGGGCAGTTCGATTTCGATGTTGAAGGTTTGGTTGTAGCGATTGTCGGGATCGACGATGTTGTCTTGCGAGATGCGAATGTCGTCGGTGGGAATATCACGGGCGACACAATAGACTTTCACGAAGTAAGCGGCACACAGCGCAGACGAGGCGAGGAAATAATCAAACGGGCCCGGCGCGGTTCCATCACCCTTGTAACGGATCGGCTGATCGGAGATGACTTTGAAGTCATCGAAGGCCGCTTCTAGTCTGAGATTTTCGAGGAACCGCACATTGATTTGCATGGGCGTTTCATAGCATTTTGGGCACACCGGGCCCAGCGGCGGGACTGAGCTTTGTAATTTTTACTTATACCCTAACGACTCTTGGTAGCGATAATTCCAGACATCCCAGGATTCCCAAACTTTAAGTCCTAAAAAGCCGACCAGGGCCCCTGCTCCAGGGACAAACCACACCCCAATTTCACCGACCGTGAACCACCACCCACGTTGGGTGTAGCGACTTTGGACCGCATGGCCTATCCCAAATCCCATCACTGTCCCCAGACCGGCCCCGGCCGCGTTTTGAAGATCCTCATTGAGAGATGAGTGGACACTTGGGGGTGCCGCATACTTGACGTCGATGGCATCCACTGACTTTTGCATTTCTTGCTCGCGGGCCTCAAGTGCCACGGACGCCTTCTCCGTAGGAAAAAGGTAGCGGCCTAAATCTTGGGTGAAGCTTGATTTCTGGGACGCTTTCTTCGCTTCGGCTTCTTTCGCCTGATTCAACTCCTGCCGAAGTTGCGCCAAGCGCCCAGCTTCGCGACGATACAACTCGCCTTCTTTAAACGCAGGCTGCAACTTCACTCGTTCTTCGGCCGAACAATGCGCTGGAAAACTATCCCCATTTTTGCCCGCATAGTAGGCGCCATCCGCCGTGCAATGAAACAAACGCCCTTCTTCTGTTCCCAACTTCCACGCTTTTTCATCGAACTGTTTGCCGCAGGAGTCACGATGCTCTTGCTTAAACTCATCAGTGCGGTTCATCTCGGCATCCACTCGTCCTACATGGTTCCAATCGATAGTTTTACAGCGGCGCTTAGCGACTGTGCTGCAGGAGACGAGCGTAAGAAGAGCGAGAACTAATGTTAATTGCTTCATCAAAAAAGCCCCTCTGCTCGCCAAATGCCCCAAACCGATGGGCCAGTTCCCACCGAAACGACTTGCCTGTCCTTCAACAAAACGAGTGTGGGCGTCGCCGCTATTTGAAAAGTCTCATCTTGGGGCGAAGGCCCTAAAAAAGTGAATGGATAGTTGTTCTTCTTCAAGAATGCACTGATGGTCGCTGCATCTTCACCGAGAGAAATGGCAAACACGCGGTCGCGAGGAATCTCTCCCGCTTCCACAGATTTCTGCAAGCGGCTCATTTCTAGTTTGCAGGGTGCGCACCAGGTGGCCCAATAAATCGTAACGGCCCCACCTTCTGGCGGATAACTGATACTCTCACCGCTTCCAATGACTTGCCGACTGACGACGGGAATCGTTTTTCCTTCCATGGCAAAGTTGGCGAGCATGGTGGGAAAACGAAAGACGGCGAGTGCAATCAAAATGAGCGCCAATACGACGTCTGATATTTTGATTTTGTAGTTATAGATCTTCATGCCAGAATTTTCTTCCATTCGCTGCATTAAAACAACCGTCATTTCAACAACTCTTCGTCTTTTGGCTTTGGCACTCAAATCGCAAGACATAAGTCATAAACACTCCCCCACTACGTATATATGTACATATATACTTTTTTATGTTAGGATACCTATGAGTTGGCATGTGCAAATGACGTTGAAGACTGAAAAAACGATCGTTGATGCTCGTAAGACACCGATTGATGTGAAAGCCGCTGCCATCATTTTAATGAATGATCTTAGGATGTTTGGACCTGCCGTTGATTGGCCGAACTATGGCAAACTCAAGAATCAAGGTAAAGGGATTGATCGACGGCACTGTCATCTTCAAAAAGGTCGCCCGACTTGGGTGGCTTGCTGGGAAGTTCATTCGAAAAATAGATTAATCGAGGTTTATAATGTCGGCACACACGAGAAAGCACCCTACTAAATCTAAAGCGGCCCTCAAGCGTGAGATTGCTAATAAACTTGAGCAAGTCAACAAGACTGAGGACCTCATGATTCTCAATAAAGTCATCGACAAGTATCTTCCTTCAACCAGATCTCGCACACCAGAAGAAGTTTTTGGTGAGGATTGGACAAATCCTGTCAAAAAACTCGGTCGCATGATTCAAGGTTTGCGTTTTCGTGAAAACATGAGCCAGATTGAACTCGCTAAAAAACTCAAGGGCGTGAAACAATCTAACATCTCCGCATGGGAGAATGGCAAAGAGCCCGTGCCCGAGAAGAGACTCAAGCAGATGTCGACGCTCTTTGGTAGAGATCTAAAAAAAATGATGAAGGAAGACTAAAACATCACCGTGTACATCGCTGTGAGGTTCCCGCTGGTGGTGGGATAGATCGCTAGCGTCTCGTTCATATCCATGTTCATGATGGAGTCAAAGATGACTCCGCCGACGAATTGCCCCATGGAATATCCGACCAGCGTATCTGAGGGATAGTGCATCTTTCCTTCCACGCGCGACCACATCGTCGCAGCCGTGTAGGCCCCGCTGGTGATCACCAACGCCTTACCCACGTAAGGATTGAGATTAGACGCTGCTACGTTTCTGCGCACGAGAAGATGGTAGGTTGATGCGCGCATGGAGTGGCCAGAGGGCATACTCTTATTGTTTTTCTCGTTGGGTCTTTCTCGCTTGAAGAAATCTTTCGAATTGTTGGAAGCCGACAGCGAGCCTTTGTTGGCGAGCCACATGGCCGTACCGCCCTTGAGTTTATTGAACGCATAACCGCCGTAGCTGCCATCCCACGAGGTGGTGAGCATCAGCGTCGCGTAGGACGCCTTCTGCATCATTTCCTCATGCTCGTTACTCTCTTCGTCTGCAGTTGCGATGCTTCCGTAGATCGGCGTTTCTTTAGAGCCCCAGTCAGAGATTTTCTTATCTTGCTTGGTGAATCCGATGACCGCGGCCCCGATGAGAGGGGCCCACACGTTCGGGTCTTTCGCATTATCAACGAAGGCCCGGCCAATTTTTTGCGCCTTGAATTTAAAAGCGTTTTTCCCCCATTGCCTTCTCTTTTGATGAAGGCACAAGAAGTGAAAGACAGAAGCAGACAAAGAGTAATGATGTGTTTCATTTAAATAGATTAAGGTAGATGTTAAATTTTTTCCATGTCGCAATTGTCATTATTCTTTAACAGTGGACTCAGACCAATTCAGCGAAAAGTTGACGGGAACTTTGTTTTGAATGGCGACCGCCAAGAGGCTTGGTCGCTCGACTTGGTGATCTTCTAAAAGCAGATTCAACGATCCAGTAAATCCGTTCTTTTTTTCAATGCGAAGTTTGTAGTCTCGTTCAATGCCATGGAAGAGTACCTTAGCGTTGAGATCAAATTTATCCTTCTGCAAGTTGGCCTCATCAAACTGCCCCTTCACGGTGATCAACGGATAGCGCACAACCTCGAGAATCGTCTGCATGTTCGAATCGCGATTGGAGTCACTCGACACAAAACTCTTGGCAGGGATGGCAACCAGGAACTCGCATTGACCATCAACGCAGACCATTTTCCCTTTCATCTCTTTCGAGATACCTTTGACCGTCTTCACGAGGTGGGTGACAGTGTACTCCGCCTGAGGATGGGTGATTTGGTAATCCGTCGCCAAAGCGACTTGAGAAAAGAGAAGAAGTGCGCACCAGATTTTCATAAGCTTCCTTTTAAAATTCGAAAGTCATCAGGGCCGCCGACAGAGCGAAGGCAGCAAAGCCCACCCCTGCCACCGCCGAGTGCTGCTTCACAAGAGATGAGCTCTTGCGATCGTTCTCTTCATTTTGTTTGTACATGTAGCCAAGGATCGGTGCGAGCACCATGGCGGGGAAGTGAACCCAGGCCAGCCGTTTATGCCACACGATCATGCCGCGATCTTTAATGGTGGCCGGTTTGGGTGCGGTTAATGAATAGTAGGCGGTGGTGTAGTACATCAAGCCCGAAGCGATCCCGAGGTACATGTGCACATTGCCCGTGGCCCCACTGTTTCCGGTGAGCATGGTCGCCGACATCAGGCCCAGTGTCGTGAGCCCTAAAACTTCGTGGGTCTTCAACATGCTGTGGCGTTCTTCGAGAACTTTTTGCGATTTGATTTCAGTAGGCGACAACTTCACTTCTGCTTCGGTGAGTCCTAAGTCTTTCAGTTCAATGTCTGCGCGAGCGCCCAATGTTCCTACTAAACAAAACAAGCAGACTAAAAACTTCATAGCAATGACTCCTTGGTGTCAAACACCAGGTCATCATCGTGGGGAAATGGATTTTAAACTATCCGGCGTATGACCTAAGCGGTGACTTCCGGGGTGCTGAGGATATCTTCCAAGAAAAAAGCGGCCAGTTCTTGGCGACCCGAGAGAGAGGATTTTTTATAAATGGTGGTCGCCTGCTGTCTTACTGTTTTTTCATGTGTGCTGCGGAAGTCGGCGATTTCCTTCATGGAGAACCCTTTGATCAACAGCAAGGCGACATCTTTTTCACTAGGCGACAAATGCCATAGGCCGAATTGTTGATCAATCATGTGCCGGATTTCTTGCGCATTACTGCGGGTTTTGAGCTTCCAGTCTTGATAGGTTTTTTTTGTCTCTAGCAGTTCTACGTTGAGTCGCCCGATGCTGATATTTTTTTGAAAAATTACATAGACCTGCCAGCCCATCGCACAGATGGCCATAAGAAAGAGCACGACTTCATGCCAGATGTGCAAAACAGGCACCCCTTCTTTGATATCTAGATAGATATCGGCAATAAAAGAAAACGCAAAAATCGTAAAAATGATCAAGTTTCGCATGGTCGTTATTTTATCTACGACTCAACTTTGGCGACAACGGTTTTAACTAGAGTCTCTTGTTACATATGCCTAACAAACCCGGGGGGTGTTGCGACATTCGCCCGATGGGAACCATACAGGGAAAGGACTAGATTGATGTGACGGATACTTCACAAAAGGATTTAAAATGAAAACTCTCCTCACTCTCTCACTTCTTCTCTCCCTTAATGCATGGGCCAAGACAGAGTGCACAACAGAACCCAAGGCGAACTGGAAAGATCAGACCGCCTTCCAAAAAGAGCTTTCCGCCACTTACAAGATTAAGAAGTTTAAGGTGACCGATGGTAACTGCTACGAAATCTACGGCCATGACCAAGCTGGCAAACGCGTTGAGATCTACTTCAATCCGGTGACGGGTGCGGTGGTCAAACAAAAATGATCTGGAGTATTCAAAGCCGCTTTATTCACTGGCTCATCGCCCTTCCGGTCCTCGCGAATTTTATTCTTGAGGGCGGTGAGCTTCCCCACCAAGCACTCGGCTATCTCGCGGCCGCCATGATGCTCGTGCGACTCCTGTGGGGTTTCGTCGCCAAAGACCACGCGGCTTTCTCGGCATTTCCTCGCTCGCGTGCTTCTTGGGTTTACCTCTGTATCTGGGCCCTCGTGGGGGCACTGGGAGTGACAGGCTTTATGATGGGGTTAGATGCGTACTGGGGCGAAGAATGGTTAGAAGATCTCCATGAAAATCTCTCCACGGCCCTGATGGTTTTAGTTTTGCTCCACCTCCTCGGCATCGCTTTCGACTCGTGGAAATTCCGCCGCAAAACATGGCTCGGGATGATCACAGGACGGCGCCAATGAATGAATCTTATCTGAAACTAAGACACCAAGAGCTCGACGCCTTTTTAATTTATCGTGTCCTCGCGCAAATTGAACACGACAACACCAAAGGTGAATTGTTTAAAAAACTCGCGCAGGAATCAATCACGCAGGCCAATATCTGGCTGGAGAAAGCCGAAAGTAGCGACGTCGACTATCGGCCAAATCTCAAGGTGAAGCTCGTCCTCATCCTTTTAAGATTACTCCGGCCTCGCCGGCTTCTCGACACACTCTCCGCCATGAAAATCCGTGGTCTTTCCGTCTATCGCATCGGCGAGACTCATCACACAAACGAAACCATCCACTCGAAGATGAAAGTCGGCACAAGTTTGCGTGCCATCTTATTTGGAATTAATGACGGTCTCGTGTCTAACGCCAGCCTTGTCTTCGCCATGGTCGGGGCCAATGCCGAATCACATACACTTCTTCTCACGGGACTCGCAGGACTCCTGGCGGGTGCGTTCTCTATGGCGGTCGGAGAATACGTTTCCGTCACGTCCCAGACGGAGCTCTTCGAAAACCAGATTGCACTCGAGCGCGCCGAGCTCTTGGCGTTTCCCCAGGAAGAAGCCAAGGAGCTCTCGCTGATCTACCAGGCCAAAGGCATCACTCAAACCTTGGCCGATGAGATGGCCCAGGCGCTGGTGAAAGATCCCGAGCGCGCGCTGGATACTTTGGCGCGCGAAGAACTGGGACTGAATCCCGTTGAGCTCGGCTCAGGGACTCAGGCCGCGCTGGCCAGCTTTGTGTCTTTTGCCATTGGTGCCGTGATTCCGCTCGTTCCTTTCTTCTTCTTGTCAGGAACCCAGGCCTCCATCAGCTCACTTGCTCTAAGCCTCGGGACACTGTTCCTCACGGGAGTGAGTGTGAGTTTGCTCACGGGCAAATCCCCTCTTGTGAGCGGTTTTAAGATGGCGCTGCTGGGCCTTGCAGCCGGACTCGCGACGTATTTCATTGGTTACTTGATTGGCCTTGATTAACTATCTTTAATTGCTGCGACTTAGAAATTCGGTCCCCATCATTATAAGCTCCCCCCATGCAAACCATCATGAAGTACTACAAAGGCTCGATCCTTCTCTCTCTCCTCGGGGCCGTGGCGGCTTTTGGCATCGGCCATTACTACTCGGGCACTGTGTCCGGCGCTCTCTCTGCGCTTTTTTTGATGGCGGTGTTGAGTGTTCTGGAAATCTCACTCTCCTTTGATAACGCCGTGGTGAATGCCATCGTGTTAAAAAAAATGACTCCCCTTTGGCAGCATCGCTTTTTGACCTGGGGTGTGTTGATCGCCGTGTTTGGCATGCGTCTGGTGTTCCCACTCCTTCTCGTAGGCGTGATGGCCCACATTAACCCCATCGAAGCCCTGATCATGGCGGCCAAACGTCCCGATGAGTACGCGCAGATCATGCTGTCCGCTCACGTCAGTATCGCCGCCTACGGTGGCGCCTTCCTTCTCATGGTGGCCTTGAAGTATTTCTTCGAAGAAGGCAAAGAAGTTCATTGGCTGGGCCTCATCGAGCGTCCGATCAGCAAACTGGGCCGCATGGAGGCCATCGAAATCGCCATCACGCTCATGAGCCTTTATGGCTTCTCCACTCTGCAAGTGGAGCACGAGAAAATGAATTTCCTCATCTGTGGTATTTGGGGTGTCGTTACCTACGTCGCAGTCGATGGCATCGGCGCGTTCTTGCATACGCCAGATGAAACGCAGCAGCTCGACCTGAATAAAGCGAGTCTCGGTATGTTCCTCTATCTTGAAGTGCTCGACGCTTCTTTCTCGTTTGACGGCGTTGTCGGCGCCTTTGCCATCACCAACAATCTCTTCATCATCATGATCGGCCTGGGCGTGGGTGCGATGTTCGTGCGAAGCCTCACTATCATGCTGGTGGATAAAGGCACGCTCAACGAGTTCCGTTACCTTGAGCACGGGGCGTTCTACGCCATCGGGATCTTGGCGTTCATCATGTTCGCGGGCACCATCCGCCATATCCCCGAAGTCATCACGGGTCTTTTAGGCGCGGCCTTCATCGTGATGTCGCTGATCTCTTCGATCGGCTACAACAAGAGGCATCCGGTCTAGCGTCGCTGTACTTTTTTTCTCGTCCTTATGTTATCCTTTTTTCATGCTCCACCAAGGCAATCAAGACGAACGGATACTGCAGGAGATCTCGGGTGAGATCGCCAAGATTCGATTCGCAAATCAGCAGGACCAGCACATCCTCTCGCAGTGGTTTGCGGATTTTCAAAAACTGACTCTCCAGCTTTCATCAGACGCCTACGAAGTGGAGAAGCGCCAACTTCCGATCGGCACTATCCCCGCCTATAACTTTGAAAAAATCAAAGACTACTCCGCGGTTCTCACCGCCCTGAAAGAGATCCAGGAGAGCCTCGCCCGGGGCGACGAAAGTACCGCTCGCTCGCAACTCTATCGCCTTACACAAATGCATCCGAAGTCGAAGCTGGCCCTTGTCCTCATTATCCTAGGATTCCTAGCTCTGGGTCTTGGGGTCATTTTCTATAATCGTCCCACTGCACCCGCCGAGACTGAGCTCGAGCGTTTACAGAATCAATTCAAACAGGACTAACTCATGCGCTCTATGACCTTTTTCATTCTTCTCACTTTTCTCAGTCATGCCCAGGCGGCCTTGACGATCACGGACAAAGACAAACTCGCGAGCGTCACTCTCCACACCGAGCTCATCGACTCAAGCAAGCGGGTCTACCTCGCCGCGGACTTTGAAGCGACTCACAAGGCGGGGCTCATCTCTTGTGAAGTGACGGTGGAGCATAAAAATGGCAAAGCCGAAGGCCCGACGTACACGCTTAAGGAAGACACCTCGCTCTTACCTAACGAGAAGATCCCGTTCAACCTCGGACTTTTTCCGGAAAGTTTCCACGCGTCGGGGCTTGATGTGAAGGCGAAGTTAGAATGCCGGAAGGTGACGTTCTTCGATAAAAAACCTAGCAAGCCGCTCTTGAAGAGCACGACCCAAACGTCGCGCTACTGCTGCCGCATGAGCGAAATTCACACCGTCTGCGCCTCAGAGCCCGAAGGGGGCGTTGAAGTGAAAGATGTTGGCTATAACATGCTCCATGCCAGCGGCCGTGACAACGTCCCGTCTTGTTTTCCGCAACCGGATAACGACTAGGCCTCGATCGCTGCAGGAGACTTGCGCATCTAGAAGCCCACAGAAGCTATTCTTGCAGCGTGAGTTTTGAAGAGAATGAGATCATCAGGATGGATTTCAGTTTCTGATCGTATTCTAGGTGAAGAATGTAACCATCGATTTCCCACAGGTCCCATTCATTCACTTCAAGGCCGAACTCTTCGGGTTCGCCACCACCCGACTGACTTGGCTGCCCCAGAGCTTTGCGAACTTGGTCGCGGGACATTGAGAAGCTGAGCCCGTGAGGAATGGGCCCTTGGAACTTCGCGTAGTCGTCTTTGTTACCGGAATAAAGCTGGAGGGAGATGAAACGAAAGAGCCCACCTAAGGGCAGTTTCGCAAACTTTTCGTAGAGCATGCGCTCGTCATCAAACACAAACGCATAGCCTGATTCATCATCCAAAAGATAGGACGTGTAGCTGTCGGCTTCTTTTTCGAGTTTCGTATCGAAGCCCAAGTCTTTTACGAAAGCGATCAGCTTTTTGTCATTCTCTGCGAGATCAAAAAGTTTGACCGCTTCCGCGACGTTGAGCGCCTTCATCACTAGATATCGAGATCGATGAAGCTCTCGCTTCCAAGGCTCAACTGGAGACGAGTGCCGGCCGCTGGACGAAGGGTGTACTCGTAGTCCGTCGACGCCACCAAGATACCAATGCGATTGCCTGCGGAGATCTTGGCCTGCTTAGGTTCAAGCGGGAAACGCAAGGTATAGAACTTGCCTGGCACGAGCTTTTCGCCGGTAGTGATGTCAGCGTAGTTTTGTGGATCGGCCCAGCCGCGGGTGATGATGGTGTTTCTGCCGAAGCTATCCACCGACACGATCGCCACAGTCACGTTGGCCGCTGAGCGGTTCATGACTGCAAGCTTGAGTTGCACCATCGCTGTGCCAGAGAGCACAGTTTCTTTTGTAAGAGGCGCGCTGAGGTAAGCGAGGCGTGAGGTTGCACGCAACGATTCAAGACGAGTGTTCTTGCCGGTATCTTCAAATTCTTCCACGCTCGCCAAACCTGGAGCACTAACTAAGCTCTCGCCGGCATTGAAATAAAGACGTGTGCGTGTGGTGTTTTCACTTGGCCACTGGTTTTGCACCATCAAGCTGCCGTTGAACAATTCAACTTCGACCTGGGGGCCATCGGTGATGCCGTTTTGCGCGCCGTAGAGGAAATGATCGAACCAGTCTTTGATCTTGCCCGGCACACGGTGTGAACTGGTCGAGCCATGACCGCCGCGGTGAAGGAACATACGACGAGGGACAACTCCATCGAGCGCTTCCCAAAGTTGAATGGCGTGTTTCTGTTTTACGTTCCAATCACTTTGACCATGAATGATGAAAGTGGCGGCCTTGATTTTGTCGGCGTTGGCGAGATGATTACGAACCTGCCAGAACGGTGAGAAGTCCCCGTGCTCGCGGCCCTGTGTACGAGTGAGCACTTCCATTTCTGATCGGCACGCGTTTTTGCGAACGATGTAATACCCGAGGATGTCCGCGTCTTCACCGATGTAGCCACCTGGATTCACCACGAGACCATTGGCGCGGTAGTAGTCATACCAGTTGCTGATCGCTGCGATCGGCACGATGGCCTTGAGGCCCTCAACACCTGTCGCTGCCACCATGATCGGCAAAGTGCCGTTATATGAAATGCCGGTCATGCCCACGTTGCCTGATGACCACGACGTGGCGCTAACTTCTTTGTTGTTACGATCAAAGGCACGAGCGCGGCCATTGAGCCAGTCGATGACTGACTTCACGGCGAGAGCTTCTGACTCGTCACCCACTGTCGGGCAACCGGTTGAGTAACCGGTACCGATGCTGTGAGCGCTGATGTTGGCGTAGCGCAGATCGGCCGGAGCAGACTCCACCGCAACGTGAGACTTCATTTCTGTTGATGACTCCCAAGACTTGACCATATCGAGCATGCTGTCTTGTGGGAGCTCGTTCATATCCACGTTGTGCATCGGCACTTCAGTGCCGCCTAACGAGTACGGTGAGACTTCCAAGATGGAAGCGAGCTTCTCCGTGGAGTTCGGGCGATTGATGGAAACATAGATGCGGTCTTTGACGCCATCACTGTCGGTATCGAGGGTGGTTTCGACGTAGACCACCTCGCTGATATCCAGAGTTTGGGCCAATACAGGAGTCGTCACAAGGAGTGTCAAAAGGAGTGTTTTCATAGGGGCATTATGGCCAAATCCCCCCCAGAAGCCAAGGATTTGGAATGTTTTACTTGTCGCAATGGCCACTCAGGAGGCGGAACCTTACTCCGAGGACCTGGCCAGCTCCCATTGTAAGATTTTCACGGCTCCAACCGCTCATCTCTAGACCTGGCATAGTTAATTAAATTTAAACCGGAGCTATTTATGAAAAAGATCATGATCGTCCTCTTTGTATCTGTCGTATCACTCATGAACGTTGCCTCGGCATCTTTCCGGGAAAGCTGTGACGCCAAGAAAATGGGCGGCCAGGATATCAGCAAAGAAGACATCTCAGAGACAGCGACCCACAGAACCTTTGTGCTCACAGCACAGATGGAATTCAACAAATCTGCCTCGAGCAAATGCCTTAAAGACGAGATGAAAAACAAACTCGCGAATGAAGATAAATGCACCTTCGGCATCTTAAATGAAGTGAGTGCACACACGTCGACAATCAAAGAAACTCTCGTTGAAGAAAGCGTCGGTGATTCGAGCTGCAAAACTGAACTCGAAAGTCAGTGCCCGTACTGCCTCATCCCGGCCGTGGTAAAAGTTTGCAAAGTTGAAATCTTAGTGACCTGCCAAAAGAATGAAACGTCTGAGCAGTATGCCAATGAAGAGCTACGCGTGAAAGGCATCAACCTGTTCGACTACTAGATCCACTTAGGTTCCAGCACCTAGTTAAGTGTGCTGGAACCTAGACTCACCCACCGCCTGCTGCAACTGCTTGAGCTGAAATGGGATTTCCCTCGCCTCTTCTTTCAGCACAAGATCGATCACGTCCTGTGAAAAGCTTTGATAGGGAATTTCAAAGTTGAGCACGAAGTCCGAGCCGTTCTGAGTCGCAGACCGAAGCACCACTTCAAAGGGCAGTCCACTGAGAGACTTCACGAACTGGAGGAAGGCCTCGTCGTGGGGACTGGGGTTGTTCTTAAACGTCTGTTCAGTGCTGCGGTCTTTTTTTCGTTTTGAGGAATCCAACAAAAAGATAAACAGCAGCAACGTCAGAGGACCGCCGATGAGGATCAGCTTAAGGAGGAAAGTGCGAGGCTCTCCTGCAGGAACGTAATACCACACGACGCCGGCGAGACCCGCGAGAGTCACCCCAGCGGCCACAGTGAGACTTTTCAGCGCAAGTGTGCCGACCTGATCAATCCACGTGCGGCCGTTCTGCCAGAGCGACGTCGCCTTGAGGGCCCACACAATCGTCAGCTTATAGTTAGCTCGAGAGACTCTCGTTCTTACGATGGTGACGTGTTCGTGGGGAGAAAGCTCGATGGACCGAACGCCAGTCTTTTCGAGAGGGGCCACCTGACTCGTGCCTTGCCGCCGCTCGCTCTCATACTTCGCCACCTGAAGTCTCATGGCCGTGAGGCGCTTCAAGTAATACTTTTCTCCCAACCAGGAGAACAAGCTCAGCATAGCAAAGACTAGGGAAATTCTCAGCAGGCCAATCACCGACTCATCAGACACCACGCTGAAATACACGAAAGACAACGTTGCCCCACCGAAGAGGATAGAGAACAAGTTGCAGATCTTGATGAAGGACTCGATCCTAAGAAAGGGCTTCATGGGTTTTTCTTCTTTGTTTATCAGGCAACAAAAACATTAACTCAAGGGATCCATGCAGGATCGCAATCTCAAAATAAACCTGCGCGCCGAGTGGTATAGAGAAGAGCCACAAGATGATTCCCCCTGCACAAACACACAGTGTGAACAGCAAGGCCTTCTTACCCAATGAGGTCTGCAGGTCTTGAGCCATAAGACGGAAGGAACTGGGATGCTCAGTGTGCTTGCGACTTTCTGGAATGGCCCTGAGCCACACGAAGTAATGAATCGAGAGACCAAACGCATACAGCACCAAGAAGCGATACCAAACGATAGGATCGCTAGACCAGGAGGCCAGCATCCACGCCGTGTTCTCGGTATTGTCTGCAAAATGCACGTGGCCATCAAGACGGCCACTCAACACCAAGACATGAATCACAAGAAACAGCAGTGTCGCAAGGACGGCGCTATGACGACGGGCCCGGGTTTTAGAAACCTTGATCCAATAAAAGAACGCCACCCAGTTGTGCAGCAAGAGCGAGAAGCCCACAAACATCAACGGTTCCATCCACGCCAATTTCACCAGAACTGCGCACACCAAGATCGCCCACCACGACCCACGTCGCACGATCATCAACGTGAGTGTCGCCACCACAATCTGCCAGACACCAAAAGGCAGCGGTGCTCCGAACTTGGAGACATGCAAACCGACGGCGAGTGCGGTCATTCCCAAGAACAATCCGTAGCTCTTTAATTCTGGAGTAAAACGGTAGCTCGCAATTAAATGCGGATAGCCAAAAATCAAAGGGCCAAAGGCCAAAAGTAATTCCGGCCTAAGCACTGCCAGCGGCAAATAGAACGCCATAGAGAGCAAGAGGCCCACCATCAGGCGCGTGTGGGTTTGACTATAGAGCGCACGGAAGAATTTAGGCCTGAGCGTTAGCCTGAGCAGAGAGACACGGCATAAATCTAATGATTGAACGACGGCATTCACGACTTTAGTATAAGAGGGAGTGAAAATTTTTGATATGGGAGTTTGAGATGATGCGAAGTCTATTTTTTATAGCGTTGGTTGTGTGCGGAAATGCCTTCGCAGATATGCAACAGAGCCGTGTGGCCGCAAAATTGTCTATGGCGCCGCAAGCTCCGACCTATCAAATCCCTCTAGCCGATGTTCAGAGCTATTACCAAGGCCTCAAAAAAACACGCACACTTTCTGACCAAGAGACCGTGATTCATAACCTCACGATGGTGGCGGCCACACTCAAAGCGGAGAGCATCACCTCTTTTAGCAAGGACGCTGCCAGTGTTCCGCTCGCACGCGTGAATGAAGCGATCGTAAGAAGAATTAAAGACCATCCTAAGTGGGATTTGTCATTGAGCGCTTCGGAGCTTCAGGCCATCACTCCTCATCTTGAAATCATCAAAAATACCATGGGCGAGAAGAGTTATGGTTGGGCGTGGTTTCTCAAGCAGAATGGAAAGACTGCTGAAGCGAAGCAGATCCTTGTCGCTCTCTTTGATGAAAGAGTTGCTGGCGTGATGCAAATGAGCGGCACTCACAGCCGTCAAAGTCCACTTATGCCGGTGATTGAAGTTGAGCAAGCCCTTCTTCCGCTTTCAACGGAAGCTGAGAAAACGAAGATGCAGAAGAAAATGCAAGATGTGAAAGTGCATGTGAGTAATCTGCAAGAGTACATGATTCAAACCTAGCTTATGTGGAACTCCATCGCTAACGCCTTCACCACCGTCGTCGAAGCTTATGGTCTCTATAAGCTCTTCGTCATTACGCTCGTTTGCTGGGGTGGAATTGGGCTTCTCTTCGGTGGGATTCGCATCCTGAAAATCTGGCAGGACTTTCAAAGCAACATGACGGAAGTCCAGGGCGAGGTCGTTGACTTCGGCAGAGACAACGACGGATGGATCTTTCCGATCCTTAAAGTCGTTTTGCCGACGACTCAAAAAGTGGCGTTTGTCTCAGGCCCGAAGTCGGATGTGGTCAACCTGTTCCTGGAAGAAAAGCACGCGGTTCGTCTGAGCGCCGAGTCCCCGCCGCGATATTTCGTCCCCACACTAGGACGAGTCCTCACCATCGTTTTCGTCTGCCTCATCCCGGGAATCTTTGCTCTCATCGGCTGTGTCGCACAGGTGAGAAGCCTCCTGTTCATCGCGATGATGGTGACCTCAGGTCTAGCGATCTTTGCTACCGTCGGCTATCGACTCGATAAGATCGTTGAGATCATCAGTCCGAAAATAGAGCTCACCCAGATCAAAGCGAGCGCGCGGGACTTCGACGCCACGCTTGTTCCTAAGAAAGAAATCCTCGAAAGGCAGTCGGGGCAAATGAAAGCGGCCTACTACGTGAAAGGGATTGCGATCTGCTTCGTCGTGCTTGCTGTCGTCATCGCATTTTTCATTCTTCGCAGCGGCCAGCACTTCGAAGGAATGGGCGTGCTCGAAAAGATTGCGTTTGGTTTGATCTTCGCGATTGGAATGCTGTTCCCGATCCTCTTGCCAGTCAAAAGTCTCGCGAAAATTACTACTGGATTTTAAAAACGGGTCTCTGGCCTGGAACCTACTCCCAATCGTCTTCATCTTCCTCTGATTCGCAGACGATTTTAATCGTGAGGCCTTCAAGAACTAAACTGAAACTTGCATCATCTTTAAAGATGGTGAGTTTCTTTTTTTTTGCTTCACTGAGAAGAGCATCATACTCGTCTTGCGTGACCTCAATCATTTTCTCGCCGGTGGCTTTGGCAAAAATCTTTTTGATTTGATCGATGTTGACCGCTTCTTCTTCGCTCATAAAAACTCCTGAATACTGTATGTCTTTTAGATTAATTTAGAGTGATGCGTAACAGTGAGTGTTAAAAGAAAACTTGAGCGGTAAGGCCTACTAATAATTCATTGATTAAATCCTGTTTAGGGCTAAGCTTTTACTTATGAAACTCACTCTTCTTGCCTTCCTGCTCGTCACTCTTTCATTGGAGGCAAGTGCTTCTTATTATCTTGCTCCTCCGTCATTTGCTTATAAAAGTGGCCAGGCAGTGTTCGTTGATTTTCAAAATGCCGTCTACAACCTTCGCTATAACTACCAAAACAAATCGGCCACGGCCGAATCAACGATCACTTTTAAAGTGATTGAACCCGGCTACCCCATTTTTGATCTTGTGCCTGAACCGACTGATGTCACCCTCGATGGCAACGCTGTGGAAGTGGCTTCAATTTCTGATCCTCAAGCGCAAACAAAATACCGAGTGCTCGGCCAACCATTGGCCGCCGGAACTTACCAGCTCAAGCTCAAGCACACGATTAAAGAAAACGTTGTCTTCAATGCCCAAGGTGTCGCTTCTGGATTTTGGCTCGGTGATTTATCTGACCGCAGATATCTCGAAGCCTACATCCCTTCAAACTTAGAATTCGATCATTATCCTAAGACGTTTAACGTTCAAGTCACCGGTATCAGCAACATCGAGCACACAGTGAAGGCCAACGGAAACGTTTCAAGACTTAGCAACAACGCCTTCGAAGTTTCTTATCCAGCGCACTTCACGAGTTCTTCCGTGTTCTTTCATCTTTTCCCTACTAAAGCGATCACAAGGAACGTGAGCTTCTACTACACGTCCATCGATGGAAGAAAACTTCCGGTTGATATCTATGCGGTCGTCGAAACTGATCAATTCCTCAAACAGACAAAAACCATTCTTGCTGAGCTCGAAGCCGATTACGGCCCTTTCCCTCATGATCAAGTTCTCATCTATGGAACTTCCCTTGCGAGAGGGGGAATGGAGTATTCCGGCGCTACGGCAACAGGTCTCGTGTCTCTAGGGCACGAACTTTTCCATTCGTACAATGCTCGTGGAGTGATGCCGGCCAGTGGAAATGCGGGATGGATGGATGAAGGCCTCTCAACCTGGAGAGGTGATGCCTACAGGCATCTTGAAACGCTCCCCTTTGAGAGCGCTAAGATTTCAGGGCACTCAAAATGGAGACGAAGCACAGATAGAGACTCTTACGTGAAGGGCTCGGCATTTTTCTCGCTTCTTGCTCACAAGCTCAATATGAGAGGTTTGTTCTTAAAAGATTTCATGAAAGAGTACTTTAAACGAAACATGTTCTCGTCGGTGACGACAGAAATGTTTGAAAAAGAACTATCAGTTAGTACGGGAATCGATTTTTCAGAAGAATTCAATCGCTACATCTATGGAAGATACACACCCAGCACCCGTGTTGCTCCCACGATTGTCGAAGATCCTGAGCATCCCCACTACTCGAGCAAAGAGTTGATGAATATGACGATGCCGGACCTTAACTAGCGGTTCGCACACGCTTTAAAGTCTGCTGGTATCAAGGGTTTCATCACACTTTTACGTAAGCAGTGCTTATTGATAAGTCTTTTGGAGCCGAGCCTTTCTTTTCTAAACGCATCGCTTCTTCGCTAATGAAGCAAAGACCATGCAACCTGATGAGGAATGATTCTGATGAAACTAATTCTGTCGCAATACAAACAACTCTGCGCGGGGCAGCATGTGGCTGTGAAGTCTATAAATGATATCAAAAAAAATGCTAATATCTAATAATGATGAAATTAAGAATTAAAAGCATAAGTTTTGAAGAACGTGACTCTAACAATTCCATGTATTGGAAAAGTGATAATTTTAACTTTGATAATATCAACTTAATTATTGGGCCAAACGCTTCAGGCAAAACCCAATTTATTAGAAGAATTGCTTTTCTAAAAGAATTGCATCGTCCAAGCGCAGTTACACGTAACTTGAATACTGTATTTAAAAGCGAAACTTTATTCGAAATTAACCAAGAGGGACAGGCAGATTTAAAACCCACTCTTGTTTATAAAGTAACAGTAAAGCCTGGCCCAATTGTTTCAGAAGAAATTTCTATTATTAATGGTGAAATCCTATTTCGAACAGAAGGCAGCCAAGCCTTCTTGTTCGACGAAAGTAATCATTCAGAAAAGTCTTTTCTACTTAACAACTCAATGTCGATTACGAAACAAGTAAGGGGCTTTGGCGCAAACTTCAAAACGATTATTGCTATTGGTGATTTTTTTCAATCTATCCTCTTGCTGCAAGCTGATAAACTTAAAACCAACAACATCATGTTTTCAAAAAGCGCACTTGTCCCTTCAGAGGAGATGGATAACATTTCTTCCGTTGTTTTAAACTGGCAAAAAATACACCCTCAGCTCTACAAAGAACTCTATAACAAATTTATTTTGTTCTTCGATACGATTTCAGGATTTGAAAGAAAAACAGTTCCAGGTCTCCAGGACGAAGTATTGGCGATGACGGAAAAAGGAGTAAAACAAGAAGTAGAGATTTATAATCTTTCTGCCGGCATGGTTAGAATTTTGTCTATCCTGGCCCTTCCTCTCGTCAGGTTAATCAAAGACAGCCCTGAGTTCGGTAAGAGCTTTGTATCCTCACTGATTCTTATCGATGAAATTGATAACGGCTTAGACTACGAAAAAATTGGAACAATTATTGATCACTTAAAAGCAGAGTCAGATTTTTATCAAATTATTGTTAGTAGTCATTCCCCAGTGGTATGCAACTTTATTGACCCCGAATTCTGGAGAATCTTTAGGCGTAAGGGAGTGAACGTTAGGATTACTTCTCCTCTTGATATTGAAGAAACCAGAAAGTTTATTGATCAAAGCAAGAAAAGCAATTGGGAATTGTATAGGAATCATATCAGTAAAAGCCCTCTTTATTCGGTAAGCTAATGGACAATCTTATATACGTGGAAGGATTCTCTGAGGAAAATCTTGTCAAAAAATTATACCATGCCGTTGGGCGTGACTTCAGCGAAGATGCTGCGGTTATCACCATTAATAATAGCGTAGATTACTTACGTAACTGTGAAGGCGACTCTAGTATATTGCCCGCAATTGTAGACGATGCCTATTTGCTGAGATTAGTTACCGGCAAGAAATTAATCATCATTCAAGATATCCCAACAACAACGTGCTATTCAGTTTTCAAGGCATGCATTCAAACTTTACTTACCCGAGAAGGAATTACACTGCCTTTGGAGGTTATTAACTCAAGGCCTGTCATTGAAAAACATTATTTTGAATCAATCGAGACTCTAAAAAAAACAATTAAGGCTTATTACAACCAGCGAAAAGGTGCCACCTTAACTAATTATAATATGCTAGATCCACATAACATACTTAACCCAACCGACCACCATACCCTTCAAATAGTTCTGAGAAGAGCAAATATCGGATTTTCTAAAAAAGACTTTTCTGAAAGATTTTTTGCTACTCTTTTCCACTCAAACTTGCACATAACCATATCACAAAGATTTTTTGATAAACTCGAAACTTAGACCTTGTGCATTTTTTTCTATCTATTGTCCGAACTGACTCAAGTAACTAGCGGTCCCAGCACACTTTTACGTAAGCAGTGCTTACTGATAAGTCTGTCGGAACTAAGACTTTAGCTTCTTCTATTATGACGTGGGAACGCAGACGCTTGAAGAATGCGAAGCAGTGTTCGAGAAGAGACTGTTGAATTTGAGAAGTTGCAAAATCACAGTCGGCTATATCCAGTACGCAGAGATGCTTCTAACGTTGGGCAGGAGAAGTTACAAGATCTACGAACCACTTAATATTTTCTGCGGTTCTGACACTTTTCAGTAATCCCTATTTGAGTAGAAGTCTGCTAAAACCCAAGCTGAAACTGAAATGAATCCAGGAGTCACAAAAAAGAATTTAAATACATACAACCTCATACTTACGTCATCTTCTTCATTTCCGATTCATTAAGGCTTTTAAATCAGATGACATCTTCTGAGGAAATTTCTTACACTCTGACTCGTCCTTCATTACGACAACTTTCCCAATACGCTGCTGATCTGAGCTTACACACGAAAAGCTCATTGCATCTGAAGGCTGCTCGCATTTCATCCCCATCTGAGTCAGCTTATCAACCTGCACCAGAAGTTCTTTTTTTGCCGATTCAGAATCCAACTTCATACAGTCAGACACAACCACTGGCTGAAGATTGTTCACATTCATTAGAAATGATAATAAAAAAAGATGCATAGTAATCCTTACAGAAATGACGTTTCAAGCTTTATCTACACTCAAAAGATGCTTGCAAAATTCTTCGCCATGAGTCTCGCACCAATCACTGCTAAGAGAAAAAGCAACATCGAAATCAAGCCGTTTGTCATTTGAGAGATCTAAAGATGTCCATAATTCTTGTCTTGGATTTCCACTTGTGCCTCCACTACATCCGCAAGACAGAAGTGCCTTATCGTCTTTCAAGTTCTTATGAAACCTGTCCGACACTATAATTTCATTATTATCTGCATAGCTAGAAAGTTTAGATGCCATATTCACGGGTTTTCCTGCCCATACTTCATTTTGGCGATCTGAACGATCTCTAAAAACTTTTAATCCTAATTTTCGGACGAGGACTGTCTCCGTATCAATACCTACCCTAACACCAACATCTACTGCAGTTTTGGCCTTCACCTTTGTTATAAATTCTGAAACTGCAAAACTTCTAAATGATACTGCGGCAGCTAAAGCAGTATGTGACTGATGATGGTCAAAGATTGCAAATACTCCATCTCCTTTAATATCGATATAAGGAGCGTCAACTTCATGGAAAAACTTTACTGCTGTACTTGTAAAGTATCTATATGACGCTGCGGTTGTATTTGAATGAGCATTCGCGCTTAGACCTGTTGAGTTTCTCATATCGACAAATACGCAAATCACATCAGGAATCTTTATCCAATGATTGGGATCAGTGATCGGGATATCAGTAGTGTTAGGGATTGTTGTTCTCACCTGAGTTGTTGTCTTGCTAGAAAAGATAGTGGATTCCTCATCAATGATATCTCTAAATCGCTTTGGTAACTGGCTCTCTTTCATACTTTTATCCTTGTAAATACCAGCCTGCAATTAGACCGTATCCCACAAGACCCAAGATTACTGAGGAATATGTGGAGTCATACTTTTTGACGGCTACTTTGCTGTTGTTCCATATCTGAGAAGATAAATCTTTTTCGATGTCATAGCTGGGATCATTCAATGCAGCCTCGTAATCAGTGTCACTCTTAAACTTCGCAATATGTTCAAAGAATAATCTTGAACTTGAACCATCCGCTTTCAAGTTTGGCAGTATCACGTTCGCAGCTACAACTAACGAAATGAACACAAGAACTATACCTAGATGAAAAATGATAGACGGCACAGAACAAGCCAGGGAAGGCCTAGTGGTTGACTGTGAAAAGATAATAGTTAGTATCAACCCATTTAATGCTGAAATAGCGCCAGCTTTGGTGTCAGCAAATCTAACCCATTCATTGATCATTTGAAGCACTTGGACTTTGTCTTCTTTTCTCACAAAGAGTTCCTATTACAATGTTAATGATGCGGCATTGACTTTTAAATTGAGCTTCAACAAATTACGACTTAACTCAAAAAAATGCTGTTGGAGCCAAAAATTCAATCCTGCCTACTGTTTGCTCGCGATAGAACGTAACTTCATCGCCTTCTCAAAACGTGAATCATAAACAAAGCGATTTGCAGACTCTGGCAGCACACGATAGTTCTGCTCCAATTGTGTATCGACTGCTAAATGCTTTTGTGCAACTAAAACGAGACCAGGAAGGATGAAACGGATATCTCCACTTTCACCTGTGCTTTTTGATTCAGTTTTCCAGACGGGGTTGAATTTTCCTGTCTTTTTAAAATGCTTATAGTCAAAGGCATGCAAGCTTAGCCAGCGCGAGTATGAAACAGTCCGAACTGTTTGAGTCGACTGCCCAGCATATGCCGTACTCCAAGACCCGCTCGTCTTAAGTGTTCCAATCTGGCTTCCACCTGAAAAGACACCTATAGAACTGCCCTGGTTATACTGTGGCAAATATACAGGGGTAGAAACGACATCCACTCTCTCTTGTGGGTCACTAATGCCGAATTGGACTAGTAACACAAAATCTGCAGACTCAAGATTATCTACGACTTCAAACCCATTATCACTCACCGATTTCGACAGATAGTCTTTCGCTTCTCTAAACAACAAGTCGTCTTCTGAAATAGATTTGTCACCAGATGAAATATAATACTTACCTTTTGTCGGCACGGCTGCATCTCTAAATGCGTTTACACTTACTAAGAATTTAAGATTATCGTCATACACTTTGTCTGAGGAGCCAATTACTTGTCCGTGATTTACAAATACTGCTCCCGAGTCGTATTTAATAAAATAAGCATCTTTCTTATTAACCACTTCCCTAGGACATCCAAGCTTTGAGATCGTAGAAACAAGATCAGCCTCAGTTGCAATATGCTCCGAAATCTTGTCCCCGTTACGGAATGTATTTTGAAATTTGCTTCTATCGATAACTTTATTATCCTCAACTAAGATGTAACCCGTATTGAAGAGCAAAATCTCTTTGTTCGAACTCAATGGTAGACGAAACTTGGGTTGGCCTGTTTTAGTAACAGCCTCTTGAGCCGTCGACCCTAATTGGATTTCATTTTGAAAGTCGTATCCTAGAATGGCGGTCTTGATTGAGGAGCAAGAAACGAAGCCAGCAAGTGCTACAAGCAGAAGATATTTCACGGTTTCCCTTTTGTTATGCAAACTTGTCGGTCATGTTCACAAAAGGATACCTGAATATAGACTTAAGATTTGTTCATCCTATATTGATGACACCTCTAACTACTGTATTTGATTGTTATGTTAGGATTTATTAAATGCCCGAACTACCCGAAGTAGAAACCATCCGCTCGCAACTCTCCACACTGCTCCCCTTCGCAGTGTCCAAATTCTCCATCACTAAAGAACTCAAAAAAGACGTCCTTCACACTCAACTAAACCTCACCGACCGCACCTTCACCGCCGCCCATCGCAAGGGCAAGATGCTCGACTTCCGTCTCGACGACGGCTCGCATTTGCTCTCGCATCTCGGCATGACCGGCACCTGGCTCATCACCACGACTAAGCCAACGAACAAACACGCGCATCTCATCCTCGAAGGCACAACCCCACTGGGGCCACGCTACTTGACCTACGATGATCCGCGCCGCTTCGGGCACATGTATCACCTCGATGACGCCAAAGCGCAGCTCAAGCTCAATGAGCTCGGCCCTGATCTCGCATCCGATGAATTCACTTTGGAATTTATGATCGCGGCCATCAAGAAGATGAAAGGCCGCGCACTTAAGGTGGCACTTCTCGATCAAAAGTATTTCGCCGGTTCCGGCAATTACATCGCCAATGAAATCTGCGCCCACGCGCGCATTCGTCCGCAGCGTCTCTGTGGCAAAGTTAAAGCCGATGAATTCCCACTGATCTTCGCCGCCATTCAAAAAGTCATCTCTGGTGCGATCGCATCCGGCGGCACCACGTTCCAAGGCGGCTATCGTGACACCAGCGGTGAGAAGGGCCTTGGCGTGAGTAACTTAGTGGTGTTTTGGCAGGAGACCTGTCAGTTGTGTGGGATCACGCCTGTGAAGAAAACGGTTCTCGCGCAGCGTGGGACTTATCATTGTCCGAAGTGCCAAAAGTAATTCATTTCCACCAGTGGAAACGACTTCGTTTTTGTATAATGCCAAGCACTTGCCCAATCGATATTACCCGGCACTTTTTCGACTAACACTCCATCTCATATTCAATGGTGATGCAATCAAGTGTCGAAGTCGTTCCGTCCCGCAAGAACGTTCCCGTCTCCTCGCCCACTTTCATTTTCAATTCCATTTTCCCTTCACCTGAACCACTGGTGTACTTGAGAACACCCTGACTCTCCGATGCGAGCGAGCTAAACGCCGCTCCGAACGAGCCATCATTCACCACCACAGAAGATTTCACGTTGCGGCTTGAGGCCGAACAGAACTTCTTGGCATTCACGTAGGAGGTCACGGTGATGGTGTTGCCATTCTCCGTGCCGGTGCATTGGGCTTCGGCCAAGAGCTCCTCGGCCATGGCCGGGATAGAGCAAAAAAGAGCGATAGTTAAGATAAGTGTTTTCATAAGTGGTCCTCCTGCAACCAGTATGTGGGAAACCAAAATATGCGGGTGTGCAGTGAATATGGAGAATCCTTGGCAAACTTGCTGCTCAGGTATTCGTGTCCTTTAAGGCACCTGCTGCGCACCTTTTCGACATGGATTCAGATTCGAAAATGTCTTAGAATAAAAAAACTGGTGAGGGATAAACCCCATTGAGCAGACAATGGGCCTTACCAGAAACCATCCCCATATCTTCTCCTCGTATCCAATCACCGCTCTTCAAAGCGAAATACTTCGCCCGTGAAACGGATGCACATGCAACCCTGCACCTTTATGACGTCGCAAATTTTTAAGACTTATCTAAAATAGAATTTGAGTAGGGGGAGTTGAACCCGGTCCTGCAATAACCGGCCCCCACTTCCAATAAAAAACGGGCCCCCGAAAGGGCCCGTTTTCGAAAAACATCAAGTGTTACACACTATTTCTTTCTTTCTTAATATCAGTATCCATCTATCCCCTTAATAAATCTTCAAGCGCTTTTGTAAGTGTTGTGAATCCACCTTCACAACTCCGGTCATTCAACAACGGCCGTCATCACAGCTCCGTGCTATCAGCTCCCTTTGCTAATCAATAACCCTCGGAGTGAACATGAAATTATGTCTCGTACTTCTCAGTCTCACCCTGGCCCTCCAGGCCTTCGCCTCAGGCCCAGGAACCGTCGAAGGGATCTGCCAAGTCGGCAACAAGGCCGTCTCATTTAAAGCTCAGTCAGGTGAAAAAATCGCGCTCGGTATTTTTACTGGCGCTGAAGGTGAAGCCGAATCCATCTACAACGTCTGGTCGGTGGAAGTCGCCAACTATCAAAGCACGCCCCTGCAATCTCACGGCGCACTCTTCATCGCGCTCGCTCGCCCCTTAGGCGCACGCGTGGTGATCGATCCACCGATGCTCTGCCCGCAACATCCGGAGTCTTTGCGCCTGCGCTGTGAACGCGTCAATCAAGACCGACTTCCTCGCCTGGAAGTCAACACGCAGACCTTTGAATTGGAAACTCGTCATGCGGGCGTGAGTGATATATTTGTGGATCGCCGCTGGCACAAAGCGGTCAGCGACGGTTTCGCCACATCTCTGCAGGCAAAGGTCGATGGCCGTGTTGACCTTAACTGCATCGCGAAGTTCTCTATTGAATGATTAATCCACAGGCCACTCGAGCTCCTGAGTCGCCCGCTGGTTGAGATTTTTGATCGTCGGCAGATTGGTGGATCACCACTGATCTTCCGATGATCTTCTTGAAGTCGCCCTCTTTCGCATCCGTCAAAAGCAGATTCAACTTCCCTTCGCCATCCGCATCCGCCATGAGATTGCCTAAATCACCAAAGTGACTCTGCTTCCCTGGAGCGCCGTGCTTGTGGTTATACGGATTGAAGTGGCCCCCCGCTGATTTATAATCGGGCCCGTCACACAATCCCTTCTCGTGAATATGCAGACCTTGATAGGAGTTCGCCGGCAGACCCACAATGTGGGCTTCGACTTTGATACCAGCGGCAGTCTCAGTGAACGTGATCGTCCCGCTAAGATTTTTTTGCTGAGCGGATTTAATGGTGGCAAACGCCGTGGGCTCTTCCGTCATCTTGTGAGCACAGCCCACCATCGCAAATAATAAAATGAGAATTTTCATTGAGACTCCTTTAGTTACGGAGCTCAGTTTAACTTAAATGGGGTCAGAAGTTGTTTAGAGCTGTTCACATAAACTAGACAGAGACTAGATCTGACGAATGCGTGCGCCGAGGACGTGAATCACGGCCAAGGCCACGCAAGTCATCGCGCCAGTGCCGAGGGCCAGTGAGTGAAACGCCTTGAGCGTAATGAAGTTTGGAACCCACACGAGGCCTGCTCCAAAGATCGCGGCCATAAAGCCGATGACTGAAAGAGCGATCCACACCGTAACAGGCTTCTCCGCAACGAGCGGTCGCTCATGGCTTTTAAAGGTGGCGATCGTCGTCGCCAATTCTTCTTCATTAAAGAGAGTCTCATCCACCATAAAGGCGGGCAGCGGGTTGTGGGTGATGTTCGTGTTTTGGATGTCGTTGTTCATAAAGACCTCATTTGAGCCTATATAGAGCAAAGCCCATGCCGACTCAGCTCAAAATCAAGGCACTCTGAGTGTTTAGACTTTTGACGGCCGTTACGGGGTGAGCTTTTCTTCCACGACTTCACCCTGAACACCGACCTCGCCCTCTTTGAGCGGGGTCCAGGTGGAGCTTCGGCCTAAAAGAGAAAAGCCGATGAAGCCGCGCAGTTTGAGATTGTCTCCGTCGCGCCACATTTTACCCTGGTAGGTTTTGCCCGACTTCGGATCGTACACCGTGCCGCCGTTCCACTCTTTGCCGTCTTTCTTCATGTCTTTGACGATGACTTTACCGACGATGGATTTGCTGTGCTCTTCGATGTCTGGATTCTCGAGATCAAGATTGTTGGTGTCTTTATTGAGCTTGGCACGCACCAGGCGTCCGTACCACTTCTTGCCTTCTTTATAGACCAAGACTTCGCCGTCTTTGTCTTCCGAGAGCCAGCGGCCTTCGATTTGGGCGAAGGCCATGGGAATCAGCAACAAGGCCCACATTAGAATTTCTTCCGGTCGAGCACGCGAATGGTGAATGGGTATTGGTTGTCCGCATCCGCAGGAACGACTTGTTCACTCACCAA
This sequence comes from Callophyllis flabellulata, assembly GCA_032270525.1. Lineage (NCBI taxonomy): Eukaryota > Rhodophyta > Florideophyceae > Gigartinales > Kallymeniaceae > Callophyllis > Callophyllis flabellulata. The sequence continues at coordinate 57,815 of JAUJPK010001117.1, read as the reverse complement.
GTTCCAGTTCTTATGCGACAGCGCTGGGAAAAACGTATCGCCCTTCACTTCCGTTTGCACTTCCGTGAGATACAAACGATCAATCAACGTCATACACGCTTTGTAGATCTGCGCGCCGCCGATGATGAAGACTTCTGTTTCACCCTGGCGTTCCGCGTGCTTGAGCGCACGAAAAACGGAGTTGAACCAAAGAACGTTCTCACTCGCGGGCTTCGGATCATTGGAGATCACCAAGTGCATACGCCCTGGCAGTGGCTTGCCCCCCAAAGAGTCAAAGGTCTTGCGACCCAAGATCACATGGTGACCGGTGGTGGTTTTCTTGAAGTGCTGAAGATCCGACTTCAGTGACCAAGGAAGTTTCCCTCCTACGCCGATCACATCATTCAGGCTCTTCGCTACGATCATGGAAATACGCATATTAAACCGCCACCGCTGCTTTAATGTGAGGATGTGCTTGGTAATTCTCGAGCGTAAAGTCTTCAAACTTGAAGCTGAAGATATCTTTTACATCAGGATTAATTTTCAACGTCGGTAGCGCGTACGGCTCGCGGGTGAGCTGCAACTGAGCTTGCTCAAGATGGTTCGAGTACAAATGGGCATCACCCATGGTGTGCACGAAATCACCCGGCTGAAGGCCGCAAACCTGCGCCACCATCAAATTCAGCAAAGCATAAGAGGCGATGTTAAACGGCACGCCCAGGAAAATATCTGCCGAGCGCTGATAGAGCTGACAAGAAAGTTTGCCGTTGGCGACGTAGAATTGAAAAAGTGTGTGGCAAGGTGGCAGCGCCATCTTGTCCACGTCTGACACGTTCCACGCTGAAACGATCAAGCGGCGTGAATCGGGATTCTTCTTAATCATGTCGATCAAGTTCTTGATCTGATCAATGGTGCGGCCGTCATGGGTTTTCCATGAACGCCACTGCACGCCGTACACTGGACCGAGCTCGCCGTTTTCATCGGCCCACTCATTCCAGATCGAAACGCCATTGTCTTTGAGATATTTGATGTTGGAATCACCCTGCAAGAACCACAAGAGTTCGTGCACGATGGATTTCATGTGAATTTTTTTGGTGGTGATCATGGGAAAACCATCATTGAGATTGAATCTCATCTGATGGCCGAACACAGACAGTGTTCCTGTGCCGGTACGGTCTTCTTTCTTCACACCTTCGTCGAGTACACGACGCAAGAGCTGATGATATGGCTGCATAAGACCCCCCTAGATAAACGCTAACATGGGGAGAGGGGGTTGCAAACTAGGGAGAAGCGCGGATTTCCTCGGGCGTCAGATAGATGCGTCGCTTAGACAAAAGTTCTTTTGGACTCAGCCACTGATAGACCCATTCGCGGTACTGCGCCAGGCCTTCGTGCAGCCCCTTCGCGAGCACCTTGTGATCTGTCGCCCGCTCGTAATTAATCTTAGTCTTCATAGATAAGGAGTATTTGGCCCCGTGCTTAATGAGACGAGCTGAGCTCCAACCAGTGTAGTCGACGACATGCTCAAGCTCGTGAACCATGATGGCCTGCAGTGCCTCCATGGACGGCGGACATTCAAGTAACCTGAGATTGACTTGCACATGATAACGCCGATTGGCACGACGTCGAGTCAAGCTTTTGACGATCGGCTGGGCCTGAAAAAAATAGGCTTTCGAGCGAAAGGTATCGAGTCGCAGCGACACATCGGCCAGTTCCGGAAAGTAGATGTCTCGGGTCTCTATAAGCAGACCTTCCACATTTTCTTTGGTGATCGATGGTGCACAATTTTCTTGAGCAAAGCTGGCGCCGCTGAAAATTAAAATAAAGACGAATGTTAACATGCGAACATATTAAGCGATTCAATCGACCGGGTGGTGCCTGTGAGTAAAACTTACTTACTGCCCTGTCGAATCAGCGTACTTGGAGACTTGCAAGCTCCAGTCATACTCTCGATAAACCAGGTTTGTGCGCTTATTTAGCCCCATCTCGAGATGGCGATTGATAAGGTCCTTGATCCCGACTCCCCCTCCAAAATCTCCATTGAACCAAAGAAAAATCCGCGAAACTGTGACCTCATTGGTGGCCCTGTTGAACTTGGCATCCTGTTGCAGAAAACTCTTGGTGGCACTTTCTAATTGAGCGTCGATTTTTTCCGGTCGATAGAAATACACCGCAGGACAACTCTGGGCCCCGCAATTCAAAGCAAAATGGATACGCGGTTCTCGTTTTTCAAGGCGCAGACTTCTTTCCCAGTCGGAGACGAAAATACGTCCCACATACCCCAATCCGTATTTGCTCAAGGAGCGGCGTAAGATGCCGTGTTCGATGTCATCGAGGCTAAGTGAGAGATCGCGAAGTCGAAGCAACTTCGCCGAAAAAAATGCATCCTTCTCAGCGTACTTTTTCGGATGGTGGGTCAGCTCATCTTGCACAATCGCATTGTAGCAATTGAGCCAAAAGGCCAAGCGCTTACTGTCCTCATCGAGCTTGTCCGCAAGTTCTCGCCAGGGGATTTCAGCGAGTCTTTGCTTGGCGAGAGTGACGTCTTCGCCACGTCTCACGGCCTTGAGAAAATCTGCGCCGACTTCGCTGAAGGCCGCCGCAGAAAATGCCTGCAGCAACGCAACCACAACAACGAAGCCTTTAATGCTTACCATGGAGAATCAGCGCCGCTGCTCCCAGTACTGAGCCATTCTCTTGGTTGGTTGAGGTGGTCCGCACACGCGCCTCGTGACGAATCGCTTTGAAAGCATAGACGTCGAGCCAATGTTGCACGCGTTTATCGAAATCTTCGGAAATCTGCGATACACCACCGGCCAACACAAACATGGTGGGGTTCAACACCGCCGCCATGGTCGATAAACCAAGACCCAGCCACTCGGCCGTTTCATCCACCGTTTTATTGGCGAGCGCATCGCCCTTGGTGCAAAGATCCGAAACTTCTTTCGCGGTGATCTTGCGACCAAAAATTTTCTCGCCGGTTTGTTCCACACCTGGAGAAGAGGCGTAGGCCTCAAGATGGCCTTTGCCACCGCAAGCGCACTGACGGCCGTCTTTCTCAATCACAATGTGTCCGCCTTCGCCGGCCTTGCCATTGGCTGAGCGAATGATCTGCCCTTCAGCATAGATGCCGGTGCCCACACCCGTACCGAGTGTGACCATAATGAAATCCCGCTCGCCTTTAGCAACACCAAAAAGCGCTTCGCCAATGGCCGCCGTGTTCGCGTCGTTATCAAGCTCTACCGGCAACCCAACGGCCGCCTCGAGTTGATGAGCGAGATCTACCTTGCCCCACTTCAAGTTCACGGGAGACACGATATGGCCGTTGTTCCAATTCGCGTTGGGTGCGCCCACGCCAATACCGGCGATCGGTGTCTCAGCGAGTGAGGTGGTTTTTTTAAGTTCAATCAGTTCATTGATCTGACGAGTGAGCTCTTTTAAGTACGCCGGAAAATCCGGGTAGTCTTGAGTCTTGAAGCTCTTCGCTCCACGGATCGCGCCCTCGTTCGTAACCAGCGCGAGCTTTGTGTTGGTTCCACCGATATCAATGCCAATAGCGACGCGTGCTTTCATTATTTAACCTTTCTCGCGCGGTACCAAGCGAAGTAAGCGATGTAGACGTAGCCCACCAGTGGGATCAAGTACGATGTGCGCAGACCCACGCTGCTGTCTGCGACGGCACCTTGAAGAAGTGGCACCAATGCACCACCGACGATCGCCATACACAACAAGGCCGAACCTTTTTTAGTGTACGCACCGATGCCATCCAACGCTTGCGTGAAGATGGTCGGGAACATGATCGAGTTGCAGTAACCCACCAACAGCAAACACGCCAAAGCGTTAAGCCCGGTGAGGAAGAAACTAGAAGCGATCAAACCCACCGCCACAAGCGCGTGGTAGAACAACGTGCGGGCGGGGCCAAGCTTCTGCATGTACGCCGAACCGGCGAAGCGACCGATCATGGCCCCTGTCCAGTAAAGCGCCACGTATTTCGCCGCTTCCACTTCATGCATGCCGCCCATTTCTGGCAGATTCATCAAGCTCACCAAGAAGCTGCCGATGGCCACTTCCGAACCGACGTAGAAGAAAATCCCGAGGATGCCTAAGATCAAATGCGGGTGATCCGAAAGTTTTCCGGCCGCCGCTCCTGCTTCTTCTTTTTCTTCTTGGATTTCTGGCAAGTGCGTGAAGTGCACGCCGACAGCAAGCAAGAGCAACATGACGGCGAGACCCAAGTAAGGGCCCACCACAGATTCAGCACCGCTGAAGCCCGCGCGGAAAATCAAGGCCGCGCCGATCAACGGAGCGATGGCAGTTCCCAAAGAGTTGAAGGCCTGCACAAGAGTCAAACGGCGTGAGGCTGTTTCCGGGGCACCGATGCGCGCGATGTAGGGATTGGCCGCCACTTGCAAAAGAGCGATGCCGCCCGCGAGCACGAAGAGCGCGAAGAGAAATAAATTGAATGAGTGAATCTTCGCCGCTGGAACAAACAACAAGCAGCCCACTGCGATGATGACGAGGGCGACGATCATGCCGCGTTTGTAGCCGATCTTTTCAACGATTTTTCCTGAGGGTGGAGAAATGATGAAGTAGGCCATGAAGAAACAGAACTGCACAAGAATGGAGCCGGTATAGCTCAACTCAAAAGAGTTTTTGAGATGGGGAACCAACAAGTCGTTCAAGCAGGTGATGAAACCAAACGTGAAAAACAAGAAAGATAACAGCCCTAGTGCGCGAGTTTGAACCATGGACTTAACTCCAAATTAAAGGATAAGATTGAGCTATCTTATCGACCAGATTTTGAAAGGGCCATGTAATGAAAGCCAAAGTTGTCACCGGACTGCAACGCCTCTTGGAAGACCCACAACTTCAAAAGAAATTCCCAGGGAAGATCGGCTACCTTTGCCACGCCGCTTCCATCACGTCAGAAATCGAACATGGGCTGTTGGCCTTGAAGCGTGTTTTCGGTGATCGCCTGGTGAAAGTTTTCGGCCCACAACACGGCTTTGTAACGGACGTGCAAGACAACATGGTGGAATCTCGCCACGGCATCCACCCCTATTTCAATCTGCAGGTTTATTCTCTCTATTCTGAAACCCGCATCCCGACACAAGAAATGCTCAAGGGCCTGGACCATGTGTTTGTGGACTTACAAGACGTGGGAACCCGCATTTACACCTACATCTACACCATGACTTATATGATGGAAGCGTGTCAAAAAGCTGGCGTTCAAGTGGTGATTTTGGATCGTCCGAACCCGATTGATGGTGTCACCATGGAAGGCAACGTGCTGGACATGAAATTTGACTCCTTCGTGGGTCGCCATCCTCTGCCGGTTCGCCATGCGCTGACCATGGCGGAAGTGGCTTTGATGAATCAGAAATTCTGGAATGCGCCTGACTGTAATCTCGCCATTGTTGAGATGCAGGGCTGGAAGCGTGAGATGAGTTATGAAGACACGGGTCTTCCATGGGTTCTTCCATCACCCAATCTTGCCACCATCGAAGCCGCTTATACTTTCGTGGGCACTGTTCTCTGGGAGGGAACGAATATTTCTGAGGGCCGCGGCAGCACGCGCAGCTTAGAGATCATTGGCCACCCAAAAATCGAAGCCTTCAGCTATCACGACAAGCTCAAAAAAGTGCTCGAGAAAGAAGAACTCCACGGCCAGGTCTTGCGTCCGTTGGTGTTCTTGCCGACGTTCCAAAAACACCAAGGCATCCCCACCGGCGGCTTCCAGATCCACGTCACCGATCGCAAAAAATTCGAACCCTGGCGCTTAAACCAAACCCTTTGCCGTGAATTCTACAAAGATCTCGGAAGTGAGTTTAAGTGGAAGCAGCCCCCTTACGAGTACGAATACGATCGCATGCCCATTGATCTCATCAATGGCACCGATCAGTTGCGTTTGTGGGTGGAAAAAAATGGCTCACGTGCTGAGTACAATGAGCTGATGAAATTCGGTCAGGCCGAGTACCAAGCGCAACGTAACGAGATTTTGCTCTACAAATAAAACTGATAAGAATCATGTCGTGGGCCGCTTTGGCCCACGTTCTTCTCCTCCTCCAAGACGTATGTTTTCGTCACAAACCGCTTTCCTTGGAGGGAATATGTTCACACTACTCGCTCTTCTCATTTCAGCTCCTCTTTACGCCCAGGCGCCACGCGTCGTCGATGCTCCGGTAGATCATCTCTACGTTCCAACCGGCTTTGATAATAACGACAACGTTGAATTGGTGGTTACCGGTTACTTCCCTAACCCTTGCTATGGCCGCAACAAGGTCAATGCGAAAATCCAAGGGGACGTAATCAATGTGCGCGTCACCGCACTGGTACGCCAGGACGAGAAGGCCGAGGCCTGCGCTGCCATGGTGGTGCCTTTCAAAGAAGTGATCCCCGTCGGTAACTTGCAAGGTGGTGACTACAAAATCATCGTCAACAGCAACACCCGCTTTGAGCTGCAGGATAATCTGAAAGTGGCCGAGGCCGCTTCTCAGAACCAAGACGATCACATCTACGCGGTGGTGGATTATATCGAACTCGGTTTCATGGGTGGTGAATCGGGCAGTGCTCTCTTGGTGGGATGGAATCCCAGCGACTGCCTGGCCCTTGATCACGTGGAGTACGTCAGCAATGGTAAAGACACTCTCTCTATCTTGCCGATCATGAAGAAGATCCGCGACTTCTGCCCACTCAAAATGGTGCCTCTCACTATTCCGGTGAACTTTAATCCGGAAAGCTTCACTCACTCAAAAGTTCTGCTGATGAGCCGCACGATCGAAGGCAAATCGGTGAACACCCTTATGGAACGCCAACAATGAAGAAGGCGCTCCTTCTTTTCGCCTGGGCACTCAGTGCCCAGGCTTCTTTTTTTCCCGATGACGGGCCTCAGCTCAAGTCGCAAAAAATCTTGCTCGATCCCCAGCGAGCGGTGGTGGCCGAGCGATTACTCCAGAACTTTCACCAACGTCTTGCTCCCCTCGTGAGTGCCCAAGGCGCGCAGCTCGTGCTCATTCCCCAATGGGAAGACTCCCGCGTGAATGCGCTCGCCAGTCGGGCCCCTGGTGTCTGGAAGATCGAAGTCTTCGGCGGACTCCTCAACCATCCCAAGTTGGATGACGACGAACTCACCTTAGTTCTCTGCCACGAACTAGGTCACCACCTCGGTGGCACCCCCACCGCTTCACGACTGGGTTGGTCCGCATGTGAAGGCCAGGCCGATTACTGGTCAGCGAGTGTTTGTGCGAACCTGTTGCGTGATCCTGAGAACACGGCGCTTCGTCTGACACAAATGTATGCGAGTCAGGGTGGAGGCAGATGGCCTGAGTTAAATGTGAGTGATGAGACGCGAGTTGAGCGGATCTTTTATGGTTATCCTAACCCCCAATGCCGCCTCGACACTCTGCTGGCGGGCTTCAAAGGAATGGATCGTCCGGCCTGTTGGTATGCTACTGGTGACTAAGAGAGGTGTATTCCGGCATGTAGTGAATCGATGAGCGTGATTTCTCCAGCACCATCGTTCTCTTACCGGGCTGAAGCAATTCGACTTTTTTCTCGGTCGGACAGCTGAGCTTGCCGCACTTCTTCTCGAGCACGGTATAGGTTCGAACGAGACGGCGGTTGTCTTCGTCGATCTGCGAATCTTGCGTCAGGAACAAACTCGCCACTTTGATTTTCTTCGGGTGAAACCAATGACCGACGGTGGTCTTCACTTCCATCTCGCCGACGCAGCCATGCTTTTCCGTGAGTTCTTCAAAATAAATCCACTCTTCACCGAAGAAGGTTCGAAGACCGAGAGGAAGGTAACGGTAGCTGCTGGTGCCACACTCCGGATCAAACACCTCGCGTTCGGCAATTGTTTCCACTGCCCCATTCGGCAACATCCACACCACGCGTGTGCTTTGAACAGTTCCGTAGGTTTTGCACTGCGGTTCTGTTTTCCAATGAAGCGCCAACATCCGCCCTTGATGGGCGAGCGGCATCTCCTGGGAACTGATTAATGATGTTTTATAAACGCAGCCGGGAAGCTCTTTGGCCGCATTGATGAAAAATTTCTCAAAACGCTGACGAGAGAGTTCTGGAGTCACGTCTTTTAGCGCAGCGATCGCATGGTCTTTTTGTTCAGCCGTGAGCCTCAGTGTCTCGTCGATGAAAAGGGCCGCAGACGCCTTAAAGGAAAGTATCAGTCCCAAGGCCCACAAGATTTTCATCTACTCTCCGAGATACGCTTTGCGAATAGCATCCGATGCGAGGAGCTCCGAGGCCTTCCCTTGCACATTGGCCGAGCCCGTCTCAAGCACGACAGCGTGATGAGCGATTTCAAGAGCGAGCAATGCGTTTTGTTCCACCAGAACAATCGTCATGCCTTCTTTGTTCACTTTCACGATGATTTCAAAAATCTTCTCGATGATCTGCGGAGCAAGTCCGAGAGACGGTTCATCTAACAGCAAAATTTCCGGACGGCTCATGAGCGCGCGGCCAATGGCCACCATCTGCTGCTCGCCACCTGAAAGCGTACCGGCGACCTGCCACAATCGCTCTTTCACGCGAGGGAAAAGTTCGTAGACGTGCTCGAGGTCTTTTTGAATCTCTTGTTTGTCTTTACGAAGGTAAGCACCGAGCGTGAGGTTTTCCTCAACGGTCATGTTAGCGAAAATTCCGCGGCCTTCTGGTGCGTGGCCGATGCCCATGGCAACCAGGTGATCGGCGCGTGTGCCGTCAATGCGTTTGCCTTTAAAGAGCACTTCACCACTGGATGGTTTAAGCATGCCGCTCATGGCCCGCAAGGTGGTCGACTTACCAGCGCCGTTAGCACCGATCAAAGTCAGGATCTCGCCTTTCTTCGCTTGAAAGCTCACACCCTTCAAAGCATGAATGGCACCGTAGTGGACGTTGACGTTTTTGAATTCGAGCAATGTTTCACTCATGCTTGTGCCTTATCTTTCGCCTTACCGAGGTAAGCTTCGATCACTTTTGGATTCTTTTGAATCTCGGCCGGCAAACCTTCAGCGATCTTCACGCCGTAATCCAACACGAAGATTTTTTCAGAGATGCCCATCACGAGTTTCATGTCGTGTTCAATCAACAGCACAGTAATACCGAACTCATCACGGAGGCGGCCGATGGTCTTCATGAGATCAACGGTTTCAGTGTGGTTCATGCCCGCCGCTGGCTCATCGAGCAGCAAGAGCTTCGCTCCGGTGGCGAGCGCACGTGCGATCTCCAAGCGACGTTGAGCACCGTACGGAAGATTACAAGCGAGCTCTTCTTGGCGGCTGGCGAGATCAAAGATCTGCAACAGCTTGCGGGTGCGCTCGACGGTGTCGTACTCCGACTGATGGTAGGCCTTGGTGCCTAAAACCGACGCCACCAAACCGTGCTCACGTTTGATGTCACAGGCGATGCGCACGTTATCCAGCACCGTGAGATTCTTGAACAGACGAATGTTTTGGAACGTACGTGCTACACCAATGGCCGCGATCTCAAAGGGCTTCAAGCCATTGAGCACTTGGCCTTTGTATTCCACGGTACCTTCAGTGGGAAGATACACGCCGGTGAGCATGTTGAAGGCGGTGGTTTTACCCGCGCCGTTAGGACCGATGAGAGCCGTGATGCTCCCCTCTTGCACGGTCATATCGAGATTGTTCACGGCGGTGATCCCGCCGAAACGCATTGTTAATCCAGTGGTCTTGAGGATGCTCATGTTACGCCCCCAACTTTTTCTTAAAGCGCTTGAACCAACCGAAGTCGGTCAACTCTTTGGTACCAAAGAAACCATTCGGACGCGTGAGCATAAGAATGATCAACATGAGTGAGTAAATCACCATGCGGAAATCAAGCTGAGTGAGTTCTTGCAACGGACGCAAAGATTCGCGCAACACCGTGAGGAAGATCGCCGCGAAGACCGCACCGGTCATGGAACCCATGCCGCCCAAAACCACCATGATGATAATTTCAAAGCTGCGGTTAAAATCAAACGTCGATGGGTTCAAGTATGTGAGGAAGTGCGCGAACAAGGCGCCTGCGACACCGGCCCAGAAGGCACCGATCACAAAGGCGATCACTTTGTATTTGGTGGTATTCACACCGGTGGCTTCCGCAGCGATTTCGTCTTCACGAACCGCCAAAAGCGCGCGGCCGTGGCTTGAGTCCATCAAACGGTTAATCGACACGATACAAACGAGAGCGACACCATAGACCCAGAAAAAGTTAGTCCATTGCGGAATGCCCGGAATCCCGCGCGCGCCGCCGATGAAATCCATATTCAAAATGAGAACGCGGATGATTTCGCCGAAACCCAAGGTGACAATGGCGAGGTAATCGCCTTTGAGACGCAAAGAAGGCAAACCGACGACGTAACCCAAAACCGCAGCCGCAAGGCCGCCGACAATAAGACTTAAGAAGAGAAAGAATCCTTCACTGACATAATTCGGCATGCCAGCAAAGTGCACATCCATGAACAAACTCATGTTCATGAACGCAGCGACATAACCACCCACCGCCATGAAACCGGCGTGGCCCATGGAGAACTGGCCGGTAAGGCCGTTCACAAGATTCAAAGATGACGCCAGCGTGATGTTAATGCCGGCGTAGATCAAGATTGAGAAGTAGTACGGGTTCATCACCTGAGGGATGACCTGTCCTAAGAGACCTAAGAAAACGAGACCGGCGCCAAGGGGCCACAGACCTTTAAGTACGCTCATACTTTCTCCTTCACGTTCTTGCCTAAGATACCGGCCGGGCGGAAGAGAAGAATGATGATCAAAATCGCGAATGCCAAAGCATCACGGTAAGTCGACGCCAAGTAACCGATCACCATGGATTCAGCGACACCCATGATAAGGGCGCCGATCACAGCACCGGTGACATTACCGATTCCACCGACGACGGCAGCGACGAAGGCCTTAAGACCAAACATCATGCCCATCAGGGGATCGATTTTCGGATATGTGAGTGCGACGAGAATACCAGCAGCACCCGCCAGAGCCGAGCCCAGCATAAAGGTGAAGCTGATGACGAAGTCGACGGGAATACCCATCAAGGCGGCATTGGTGTGCGAGAAAGAAACGGCACGCATGGCGCGGCCGATTTTTGTTTTAAAGATGATGAATTGCAATCCGAGCATGAGAGCAAGTGAGACACCCAAAACGATCAATTGAATGCGGTTCAATTGTACGCCGCCGATGAAGATCGGCTCACCTGGCTCGAGCAGGGGGGCGAAGTATTTTGGATCAGCGCCAAACAGCAACTGACCGCCGAATTCTAAGAACAAAGACACCCCGACCGCCGTGATAAGCACGTTGATACGGGGTGATTTGCGTAAAGGACGATAAGCGAAACGTTCAATGAAGAAACCTACGATGGCACAGCCCACCATACTGCAAAGCAAAGCCGCAGAAAGCGAGCCGTAGCCCGGGTGCAACGAGAGATTGAAAAACTTCGACACATAATAACCAAAGAACGCTCCCAACATATACACATCTGAGTGCGCAAAGTTGATGAGCTGAAGGATCCCGAACACCATGGTGTAACCCAAGGCAATCAAGGCATACATCGAGCCAAGCCCGAGTCCGTTAACTAAATGCTGAATAAATTCCGTCACGCTGCACCTTTCGCGAAAAGACTATGGGTCGATTTTTTCTTTGAAGATAAATTTGCCGTTCTTGATCTCGATGATCACCGCTGATTTCTCAGCGTCGCGTTTTGCGTTGATGGTGATCACACCAGTCACAGCTGGGTAAGCTTTCGTGTCCGCAAGAGCTTGGCGGATAGCTACAGTCGTGAGCTCTGGAGCGCGAGTCATCGCGTCTGCAAGGATCAACATCGCATCGTAACCCATCGCCGCGAGGCCATCTGGAATGCGGTTGTGAGCAGCTTTGAAGTCGTTGATGAACTTCTGCACGCCTTCAGACATATCGTCTGGAGAATAGTGGTTCGAGAAGTATGAACCTGTGAGCGCTTCGCCACCGATTTCAGTGAGCTTCTCAGAGTCCCAACCGTCGCCGCCCATGAGCGGAACGTTGATGCCGAGTTCGCGAGCTTGGCGAGCGATCAAACCCACTTCAGTGTAGTAACCCGGAACGAAAATCGCTTCTGGGTTCTTACCTTTGATTGATGTGAGCTGTGATTTGAAATCAACGTCACCTTGGCTGAAAGATTGATCAACCACGATCTCGCCGCCGAGCTTCGTGAAGGTTTCGATGAAGAAGTCAGCCAAACCGATTGAGTAATCGTTCTTCACGTCACGAAGGATCGCGACTTTTTTGAGCTTCAAAGAGTTGAAAGCGAACTTCGCCATCACTGAACCTTGGAACGGGTCAATGAAGCAGACGCGGAAGACGTAGTCCCCGATCTCAGTCACTTTTGGGTTAGTTGAAGACGGAGTCACCATCGGGATGCCGTTCTTCTGAGCGATTGGCGCCATAGCGAGTGAGTTAGAACTTGCTACTTCCCCGAGGATCGCGATGACTTTGTCTTGTGTGATGAGTTTTGTGGTCGCGATGGCCGCTTCTTCCGGCTTACCTTGGTCATCGAGAGTGATGATGCGAACTTTTTTGCCTTTGATACCGCCAGCAGCGTTGATTTTCTCAACCGCCAACATAATCCCGTCGTGAGTCGACTTGCCGAAGGTAGCTGCGCCACCTGTCATTGAGCCCACTTCGCCGATGACGATTTCGTCACCAGTGACCGAGCCGCCTGCGCCAGTAACTGCCGTCGCTGGGCCGTCTTTTTTTAGACAAGATACTGTCAGTAACAGTGCCGAGAAAAATGCGAGATGCAGTGCTCTCATGTTTGACCTCTTTTAGTGGATGTCGTTTGTGAAGAAAGTTGCTCAGATATTAACGATGGCCAGCATCGTTGTCATGAAAAAACTCAATAAGGGCAGGGAGTTAAAAGGGAGTTCGCAAGCTTTTTCGCGCAGCGCCTCCGAAGCCCCCACCGGCCATTTCTTCCCTATCCCACTGCTTCACTCATAACTGACGCCACGCCACCGAAAGGTCCTTAAACAACTAATCCTGCAAAGGTTGGACCATGAAAATCATTTTCTTAGCACTCGTTTCTGCCCTTTCATTCAATGCCCTCGCTCACATCGACTCAGAAGGAACTCCAGCCCCTAAAATGCGCTTTGCATCCAGTGAGCTAGGCCTTGCTGACGCAGTCCCTACCCAGTTTCTCCAGGTGCTACCAGGACAAATCAAAGGCTTCACAAACTACCAGAGCGAATTAGCAAAAATGAAAGAAGCCTTCAGCGTCATCGAAACCGTCATTAACTCGAATGAGTTCAAAGAAAAAGTCATCAACTACGTAGGAAAAGACGGTAAACGCAGTTACTTGCGCAACAACGGACTCACCAACGAGGGAGTTTATGAGGCCATCATGGCGGGTAAAGAGTTGATCGGTGGAGAGCAGACTCCCGGAGAAATGAACTTCGATGTCACCCGTTACATGAAATTCTGGTCTAAGGTCATCGGCTACACCGAGCCCGGTAAGAGCAACACCATGTATGTTCACGGGAAATTCTATAAGAAATTCTCTCCCGCTGAGATCAGCGGAAACATCACTCACGAGTGGTTACACTTATGCGGCTTCTATCATGGTTCAGCCGCTGACCACGACTCCGTTCCCTACGCTGTCGGCTACATCATGCGAGATCTCGCCAAGAAACTTCAAAAACAAGGCTTCCTCGATTAAGACCAAAAAAAAGGCTCCTTTCGGAGCCTTTTTCATTTTTGCTTCTTACTGAAACATCGGAGTCAGTGGCAAAGCCATGACCTTCGCCGATGGATTCACAATCTCACGGCTCGGTTCAACGTCACGAACAGATGAGCGTGAACGAGAGATCGCTTCAACCACACCGACAGTCTTCGACAACTCGGCTGCCATGACAGCACGGCCAGTGTTGACGATACCGCGCGCAAGAACTTTCTCTTTCAAGAAGTCTTTGTAGTCCACGGTGCCGATCAAAATCTTTTTGATTTCAAGTGGGCTGAGCGCTGGGTTTGAATCTTTGATTTGCGCAGCCACGTTCGCTACGAACGGAGCCGCTTGCGATGTACCCGACACCTGCAACATGCGGTTGCGTGGGATCTCAGAGTTGATCAACATGCCCGGAGCGGCCACATCCACCATCTTGATGCCGTAGTTAGAGAACGATGCAAGGAACTGAACATCGTAAGTTGCGGCCACGCTAATCACGTTGTCAGCTTTGATGTTGGTCGGGCTGGTTGGGTACTTGTCGTTATCTGAACCATCGTTACCCGCAGCGAACACGAACAAGGTGTTCGGAGCGGCCTTCATCATGCGCTGACCTTCGCTAATGAGCGAGTTCATGAAGTGCATGGTCACTTCTTCGAGCTCTTCAGGTTTTGCGTCACGGAAGAAGAGGATTTTGAAAGCAGCGCCGGTGATCATTTTGGCTTGGTTGTAACCTGTGCCAAATGAACCGTTGGCGACGTCAGCTTTCTGGTCGCCAGCGTAACGAGCGATCTCTTCCAACAGAATCATCTGCTGTTGAGCGAGAGCGCCCAACGTTGATTTCAACAACTGCATACGAACATCAGCTGAAAGACTCTTGTTCGAAACTTCCATCTCAAGACCGTAGAGGAAAGGCTTCACTTCCGTAGGAATGAGCTTGAGGCCCATCGCTTCGTTGGCTGAACCGCGAACTGAGATACCGGCGACGTGTGTGCCGTGAACGAAGTTACCGAACTTCTGCAAGTTCGCCATGATCTCTTTGTCCTGGCGAGCAGCGGCTACCCAAGCGCGATCAGCATCAGTCGCTTGACCGAGCAACTGGCGGCCTTGGATTTCAAAAAATTTGAAAGCGTCAGCGGTGTAGGTATTTTCGTATTTGTAATCGATGAGCTTGTTATTGGTCTCAGCGAAGTTCCAACCATGAATATCATCAGGGTAACCGTTGCCGTCGTTATCACGAGCGTCCGCGATTTCTTTGGCGTTGCTCCAGATGTGACCAGCAAGGCCCGAGTGTTGTGTATCAAGACCCGAATCGATCACCGCAATCGTTGCAGCTTGGGCCGTGAAAGTGCAGGCGAGAAGCGCCAGGGCGATTTTTTTCATAAAACTCTCCTTGTTTTAAACTGAGATTAGTCTAAACGAAAAGGCCCCTCCGGAGAGGGGCCTTAGGCTAACTGATATCATTTGTTAGATTCGAGATTACTGCTGAGCCATCAATTCTTTGATGTTCGTGATGTACGTCACGTCCTCACCGCGGCAGCCGTTTTCAGGGCAGATGTTCGATGCACGGCATCCACGTGAATCACTGATGTAGTCGTTTTCGCCACGAACCAAGATGCCTTCAACAACACCAGTCGTTGCGTTGAAAACCGCAGAACCTGAGTTGCCACCGTAGGTGTCGAGGTTTGCCGTGAAGAACTTGCCTTTCAAAGCACGAACTTTAGCGCCGTCAGTGATCTTCGTAGGAAGACCGGTTGGGTGACCGATCACAAGGATCTCGTCGCCCGCTTTGATTGAGCCTGTTTTACGGAAAGTCAGTGGTGCGCGGTCAGTCACAGCGCGATCAAGCTCGATGTAAGCGTAGTCATCTTGAGTCATGCGATCGAGTGAGCGGCTGATGATGCGTTTGCATGAGTAAACGCTCGTGTTGGCCACAGTGACGCCACTTTGAGTTGCGTCTTCTACTTTGTAGTCAAAAACCCATTTGTTTGTAGCGCAGTCAGATTCTGAAGTGATGCAGTGTCCCGCAGTAACGAGATACTTGTTACCGACCAAGAAGCCTGAGCACATCGCCGCTGTGATCTGGTGGCTGAAACGCTCATCTGTACAAAAGCCACGAGAAGCCATTGTTGGGCCAGAAAGAACGCTTTCTGTGCCTTGAGTACGAACGCTGGCGTTCGGGATCATGGCCGCTGTTGAGCGAGAAAGAGCCACGTAGGCCTCGTTCGGAGACTCAAAAACGTCGAGACGGTTGTCGTCGCCGTAGATGACCTTGATTTGACTGTCAGAAGCGCTAGCAGCAAAAGACATTGCAAAAACTGCCAAAGCTACAAAAGAAAATTTCATGTGGGGAAATCCTTTTCCATAAAAAGGGAGTGGTCTAAGGATTAAATTGTGGCTTTTTAGTCAGAGATTCGACAACTAAAAGTTTCTTACAGGAATTTCACTATTTTCATGTCGGAAAGACAGCGGGGCGGCGGTTATTTTCCAGACGGAGCCGTCTTTCATCTGAAAAACGGCCAAAGACTTCACAAAGTTCACAGTGGGCCGCTCGCTGTAGCGGAACGTGAAGAACTCCCAGCGGGCCGGCAAATCGTTGAAATTCTCAGGAGCTAACGCCACTTGCATGGTGCCGCCGAGACTCGTCCCCTGCACCACATCCATCACGATGTTGCCGAATTGCACGCTGAAGAGACCTGTAGAAGAGGACTTAATATCGAGCTGCAACACCTCGCTGAGGAAGTTTTCCAAATCCTCAGGATGCTCCGTGCGGTACTCAAAACTTAAGAGTTGGGTTTCCATTGATCCCGCAATTGCTGCCAGTTCCCTAAAGCGCGCGCTAAAAGCGGCGCATGGGTCCTTAAGACAATTGTATGCGGGTGTGTGAGCTTGTCGAGTGCTGTGTTGATCCAAAGTAAAGCGAGTCCGTCCAAAGCGGCCAGTTCGCTGGTCTCATCAGGAAACCGTAAAAAGGATTTCCGCGATACGCCCCACATCCACACCGGACAGGCGAGCTCATCCATCAAGGTCGGAATCTGCAGCATGAGCTGGTGGTTCTGCTCACGGCTTTTGCCAAAACCAAAACACGGATCAGCAATCACGCGAGAGAACAGGTCAACGCGTAGGAAAGTCTCGAAGGATTCTAGGAAGAACTTACGGGCGGCCGGCACAATCGAGCCAGGGGTCACGAAGTCCATATGCTGACTGGTCTGCGCACGCGTCGGGACGGGGTTAAAGCACAACACATACTTAAGCGCGGGGTATTTTTGCAGCAACTGGATGACGGCAGGGTCAACCTTCCCTGAAACATCGTTCCACACCATGGGCACATCTTTCGGCGCTTGGGCGAACAGCCACTCGGCGGTTTCGACATGATAGGTGTCCAAGCTCAGAGTCAGCGACCGTGGCCAGTTTTTGAGATGCGGAATAAGTGTCTGCTCGAGACGTTGGCGCTCTTCTTGATGAGTGATGGCGGTATTTTTTGGCGCAGTGGATTCCGCGCCTACGTCCAGCCCATCGAGATGCTTCCACTCGTTCAAACGGCGTTCGAGATCCTGGGCGGTGGTGATCTCTCCCCCATCGCTAAACGAATTGGGGGTGGCATTCACCACCCCCCAGATTTGAATTCTTTGTTGTTTGTAGGCCAGGCTCATGCCGGAGCGACTTTGCCTCCGATGAGTGGAGCACTCATCGTTTCAGCTGGCGCCGGTTTTTTTGAGATGATCGGTTGACCGATATCTTCGCCGGCGATGATGCGACGGATTTGATCCGCATCCAAGGTTTCCCAAACGATCAACGCTTCCGCGACACGCTTCAAGTCGTCTGAACGCTCTTGCAAGATGCTCTTGGCGCGCTCGTAGTTCGACTGCACAAAGTTCGCGATCTCAGAGTCGATCTTCTTCGCCGTTTCGTCAGAGAACGCCGAACCTTCTGAACCACCATAAACATTCGTCTGAGTTTTCCCAGCGAAGTTGATCGGGCCGAGCTTCGACATACCCCAGTTACAAACCATGTTACGAGCGAGATCCGTAGCGCGCTCAATATCGTTCGAGGCACCGTTCGTCGTTTCTTGGAAAATCACTTCTTCCGCACAACGGCCGCCCATCAAGAAAGAAATCCAGTTTTCGGCTTTCTCTTTGGTGAGGTTCAACATGTCTTCGTTCGGAAGCGTTTGAGTCACACCCAAAGCTTGCCCACGAGGAATGATCGACACTTTATGAATAGGATCCGTCTGTGGAAGATTCAAGCCTACCAAAGTATGGCCGGCTTCGTGGTACGCGGTGATGCGCTTCTCTTTATCAGATATCATCATCGACTTACGGGCCACACCCATAAGAACTTTGTCTTTGGCGTTTTCGAAATCCACTGACATAAGGAATTTCTTCCCGTCACGAGCGGCCAGAAGTGCGGCTTCGTTCACCAAGTTGGCGAGATCAGCACCGGTGAACCCTGGGGTTCCTTTGGCGATGACTTCCAAATCAATGTTCGGCTCAAGCGGAGTTTTCTTGGTGTGCACTTTGAGAATCTGCAAACGGCCACGCACGTCTGGGCGACCGACAGTCACACGGCGGTCGAAACGACCTGGACGCAAGAGCGCTGGATCGAGCACGTCAATGCGGTTAGTGGCCGCCATGATGATAACGCCATCATTACCTTCGAAGCCGTCCATCTCGACGAGAAGTTGGTTCAAAGTCTGTTCGCGCTCATCGTGACCGCCGCCCATACCAGCACCACGGTGGCGACCGACGGCATCGATCTCATCGATGAAGATGATACATGGAGCGTGCTTCTTACCTTGCTCGAACAAGTCGCGGACACGTGAGGCACCGACACCTACGAACATCTCAACGAAGTCAGAGCCTGAAATCGAGAAGAATGGAACGCCTGCCTCGCCCGCTACTGCGCGCGCAAGCAAAGTTTTACCGGTACCTGGAGGACCGACGAGCAAACAGCCCTTCGGAATTTTACCGCCAAGAACGGTGTATTTTTTTGGGTCTTTCAAGAAGTCGACGATCTCAACGAGTTCTTCTTTCGCTTCTTCAACACCAGCGACGTCATTGAACGTCACTTTCTTGTCATTCTCAGTGAGCATCTTGGTGCGCGCTTTACCAAAGCTCATGGCTTTGCCGCCGCCTGATTGCAACTGACGAAGGAAGAAGTAGAACACACCGAAGAGAATGATCATCGGGAACCAGTTCATCAGCAAGCTGCTCATGAAGCCTGGCTTATCTTCGCGCTTGTAGTTCGGGATGATGCCGTTGGTGCGCAAAATATTGAACGTCTCTGCGCCGGTGTTACCGGTGAGCTCAAAGTAAGTGCCGTTCTCATAGCCTTCTTTGAAGCGGCCCTGGATGGTGTATTCACCTTGCAGGCTGACTTCCTGAATATTTTTATTCTCTACCGCTTGAATGAACTGCGAGTAGGTAATGTTGCGGGCAGGTTTGTTACCTTGCTCGATAGTCTTCATGATGAAGGCCATGAGCAGGATCACAACGACCCAAAGAAGAAGTGTTTTTTGTTGGCGTTTCATAGGCGGGGCCTTTTGTGGCAATAAAGAGTGACGGGGATCCTTCCCCGAAAAAACTGTCCTCTTATTTTAGACCCGCTGATAGCTTCGCCGCAAGGGCCGATGCTTAGTGATTGGTGGGCCAAAGCGGTTGCAACCACAAGACTTGTTGAGGGTCTGTCCATCGTTGCAACAGTTTCTGTGCATGAATCACCGGCACTGCGCGCTGCCCTGTGAGAGTGGGCCAGAGAGGATCTTGGCCACTTGAGACGAGAACATTCCGATGCTTTTGATCAGGATCAAAGCCCACCCAAAACGGTGCGTGCTGCAAAAGTCCCTGCTGAAGACTGTCTTCAATGAGTGTTTGAAACTGCTCACGTGTCCATGCGCGCGTCTCAACTTGAGACGGGGCCACGTCATTGGCCTGGAAATTTTTCTTCATGACGAGCAACCACTCACCGTAGCTGACGGCACGAACTCCCCCTGACAAATCAAAGGGCCCTTTTTTGCCAGCGGCATGGGCACGCAAAACTTTGGGGACTTCTTGATTGAGGGTGCCGCGAGTTGTGACACTAAGAGTCTTCACGGCGTCGATAAGAGCGGTTTCGGTCAAAACACCGCTCAATAAAATCGCTTCATTGTTTTGGTGACGGTGTGTCAGAGACTTTTTTTTTAACGCTACTCCCAACTCCTCAGCTAAACGCTGGGAACGGCGAGCGTAGTGCTTCAAAAACTGCGGATGAGAGCTCTTGAGCGTGGGATGGATTTTTTGCCGAAAAATGGCGCGGGCATAATCTGGCGTCAGGTTGGTGGGGTCTTCTAGCCAGGCGAGCTTACGCGCGATGGACTCTTTTACAATCTGCGCACGAGACACACATAAGAAAGGACGCAAAATGCGATCATTCTTAAGGGGAATTCCCAGTGAAGATGTGACTTCACTCGAGCGGGCCTGTTGCAATTGTGACCACTCCCAAGAGTCGTCGAGATGATGGCCCAGCCACAGCTCTTCGTTTGGTTGGAGGGCCGCTGTCAGCAGCCCTATTCTTGCTTCTCTGAGAATTTCTTCTGCATTCGCCGTTGGAATGTCGCCGGTGCGATGGAGCGTTGTAAAAGAGAGTTCCAAACGCAAAGCGGCCGCTTCCGCCAAGGCCAATTCTTCACTCTGTCCGATACGGGTATGATGATGAACCCCGATAGCGCGCACTTCAGAAATGTCACCTTGCTCAAGGGACCAAACAGCAAACTCCATCAAGAGACGGGAGTCCACTCCACCTGAAACACCCACCACCACCGCACGGGTTTTACCGCCGGTATGAGAGCGCCAAAAGCTTTGAACATGACGAAAGAAGCGAGAAGATGAAATGGCCATGCCGCAAGATAGCCAATAAACCACGACTTGTCCCGTAATCCCTGTGACTTGGCGTTGACAGGCCCCCGGGTGCCCGTTAAGATGCCCCTCAAGATTTGTGGCAGTGTAGCTCAGATGGTTAGAGCGTAGCATTCATAACGCTAAGGTCGGCAGTTCGATCCTGCCCACTGCTACCACTTATCTTTTATTCCCTCTTTTCCCCCCCTGCCTTAATTCCTTTCTTTAAATATATTTAACAAGATTAATGTTTTCAGCTGACATTAGAAGACGACAATAGGGACATCCAAGGAGTTCACTATGAACCGTATTCTAGTAGTGGAAGATGAAAAGAAAATGTCCGGCTTCATTCAGCAGGGTCTGTTGGAGCAGGGCTACCTCGTCGACGTGGCCGATCACCCTCGCCAAGCGCAGGACCTGGTTCATAACGTCTCTTATGATCTGCTTCTTTTAGATGTTATGTTGCCGGAGATTGATGGCCTGGAACTCTCTCGTCGCATCCGCGAATCGGGCTACACCGGTCTCGTGCTTATGCTGACGGCCCTCAACACCACCCGCGATAAGGTGGCCGGTCTCGATGCCGGCGCTGATGACTACCTCACTAAGCCTTTTGACTTTAATGAACTGCTCGCTCGCGTGCGCGCGCTCTTGCGTCGTCGCGGCGAAGTCACCACCACACTGACCAATGGTGACTTGGTCATGGATCTCATCAAACGTACGGTGTCACGGGAAGGTAAAGTGGTGGAGCTGACTTCAAAAGAGTTTGGTCTCCTTGAGCTCTTTATGCGCAATGTAGATAAAGTGTTGGATCGTAACATCATCGCCAAACAAGTTTGGGGCACGGAGTTCGACCCGGATTCAAACGTCATCGACGTTTACGTGAATCACCTGCGCAAAAAGATGGACCACGCCTTCTCGCGCAAACTTTTAAGGACTATCGTGGGTCATGGCTACATTCTTTCAAAAAACCAATAAGTTTACTCGCGGGATACGCTTTCGTTTATCGATGGTGTATTCCGCGCTCTTTGGCGTCTGCCTTGTCTTACTCTCCCTTTTTGTGACTGGTGAGTACCTGGAATTTGCCCGCGACGAGCACGACCAGTTCTTAAGAAACTTTGCCATCGATCTTTCTCAATTCGTGCGACCGGGCCCCAGCGCCAATGAAGTGGCACTTGATATTCCCCTCTCCGAACAGATTAAGTATTTTCCTTTCGTCATTCAAAACACTGCAGTGACCGTCAGACGAATGGACGGCACCATCATTTACAACAGCCGCAAAGACATTCAGATTCCCTTTGAACTAGGACTGGCCGTCAAAAATGGCTACTCTCACCGCTACATGGATTTTCGGACCACCGCGGGAATAAAAATGCGCGGAGTGAATGTTCGCGTTCCTCAACAACCTGACGACTTCATTATCCAAGTCGCCAGCACGGTGGAAAATCTCACCACTCAACAAGATCGCCATCTGTTTTTCTTGTTGTTAATCATTCCGCTTTCTATTTTAGTCACCGCCTTCACCTCGACCTTGGTGGCCGGCAAGGCCCTCGATCCCATTCGCGCCACCATCGCGCGCATGGAAGAGTTGTTGCAAACGGAATCCTATCGCCCGCTACCGGTGCCGGATACCCACGATGAAATCGCCGATCTCACGCGCACCTATAACAACATGCTCGCCCGAGTGAAAAAGACGCTCGAGGCGCAGGATCAATTCGTGGCGCACGCGTCTCACCAGCTCAATACGCCGCTGGCGATTATGCGTGGTGAGCTCGAGGTTTTGCTTTCAAAAGAGCGCACCCCCGAAGAAACTCTGCGCTTTCACCGCAGTCTCGCGCAAGAACTCGAACGCATGGGTCAACTGGTGCGCGATATGCTGCTCGTCTCACGGGTGGAAGCCGGCAAAGCGCACTTTCGTTTTGTGCCGGTGCGCTTAGATGAAGTGGTGACGGAAACGGTGGCCCGCCTCGCACCGCGGGCCAAAGATAAAAACATCGCCCTGAAGCTAGATCTCGACCCTTTGCTCATGGATAACGAAGATATTCTCGACATCACCGGCGAGCGCCAGTTGCTGACCTGCTTATGCGAAAACTTGGTTGAGAACGCCATTAAGTACTCACCTCCTCAGTCTTATGTGCAAGTGAAGTTGGTGCACACGACAGAGGGAGTATGCCTAGAAGTCAGTGATCAAGGCCCTGGTGTTCCGCTGGAAGTTCGTCAGCGACTGCAACGCGCGGAAAGATTTTTCCGTGGTGAACACACGGCGAACATCAGTGGGTCTGGTTTGGGATTGTATTTGGTGGCGAAGATTGCGGAGTATCACAGCTGCAAGATTGAAATTTTAGATAGAGCGCCCCAGACTGGAGCGCTCTTTAAAGTGACTTTTCCTCAGAACCCAAGGGCCTGACGAGCAGCTTTCTGATGCTTGCGTTTATAAGACTGCAAGGCCCAGTTGAAAGTCGCCGGACGCCAATCAGTCGACGGCTCCGTCGGTGTTTTGTACTTCATGCCTTTGTCTTCGTAGAAACCAATTTCAAGCGGCATGTAAACAGACTTCGGTGCTGTGGTGAAATAGCACTGGTGTTTAGCATTCTCAACGTTACGGTAGACGTTGGTTGAATTGCGATCAATGACGTAATCTTGCGGCTCATTCAATTCCTGGCAGACCTCAGGATTTTTCATCAATGAACCCGTCCACTCTTGCAACGGCATCGCTTTGTCAGTGAAAGTTGCGTCCATCACCCACAACTCACCATTCACGCGAACGGCCGGAGCGACGTGGAACCACCATGTGAAGGGGCGGTTAAAAAAGCCGCCAGTCACGACGTGTTTCATCTGAAACTTGTAGGTAAAGAACAAATAGACCTTTTCCATGGTGATTTGATGAACGCGCTCAGCACGAAGGGCCCACATATGGGCGCGCTCGAAGCATTCCGACTTTTCTTCCATTTTAGCGTTCTCATTTTTGAGGTCGCTAAACAGCATTTGCGCCTCTTCTTCAGAAATATCCTGAGAAGTGCTGGGGTAAAGCTGGGCCCATGCGGGCAGCGTTAGAGCGAGAAAGCTTAAAGCAATCAGTAGACGCACGTTTAACTCCTTGATTGGTACGGTGCAACAATACCCTAAACAGGCCCCATGCTGCGATGCGTGGGTCTTTTTTACATATGTCGAAAAATTCGACAGCATTGTAAGATCTTGTAAGAAATCCGTTGACTAACCCCTCGGAACTTCACTAAACATTCACACTTCAAATAGGCGCGCCTCTTGCTAGGTAAGGGCAATCCCAAATGGTGTGAACCCAAGGCTCTGGCCTTGAAAGAATTACATGGTTTGGGGTGGATTTACGCTACGCACAACTTAACAGGCTAGAATTTCGGAAACGGTCCATACAAAGAGGTTCAACGTGTCTAAAGCTAAAAACCAACGTCGTCTGAGCTATGACCCCAACTTGGGCTTTATCGGCCAAGTAAAGGTGGATGTCTCTAACTACATTTTTAGTTCTCACAGAAAGCGCAGCTCATATGCGCATACTCGTCTCTTAGTCAGAGACTTGTTGAATCGCGATATCAATGACCATCACTCAGAGTCGCAAAAGCTCACGAAGTTTATTCGTAAGCGCGACCTTACTTTCCAAAAATCTACCAAAGACGGCTCATACCGTATCTTCACTGTTCCGTGCACAACCACTGTGGTGCCGTTGCAGAAGACTATGTTCAACAACATCGAGCGTGCTGCTCAGACGTTGATCGTTTCTTTACGTGCTGTCATCCAAGACATCTACGGCTCGAAGTCGGTTAAAGACTCGGCCTTCGTTAAATCACTTCCAAAAGACGTGCGTGCGATCTTCATCGACGCTGTTGAATCATCTCCTAACTACTTCAAGCAGCTCCACCACCCGAACATGAAGAAATACCCTTTCTTCGATAACGTCGGTTTGGATCTCGTGTTGGTAGAAGACTATCTCAGCGACTCAGGCAATTTCGATAAACTCCTCAAGGCCGGCAAGATCGACGAGTTGCCATTGCCTTTCCGCATTCTTGAATTGAACGCTGGTTCTCCATCTGGCGCTTCAAACAACATGAACGTTCTCGAAGGTCTCTACGAGCAATCACCAGCGACACTTGAAGGTCTTGGCAAACTTATGCCGAATGATCATTTCAAGGTTCTTGCTGAAACCTACAAGACCTTGGGCGAAGACTGGACCGGTATTAAAGACGGTATCCAAGTCATCTTGCCACCGGGCGGTTTGAACGGTGCTGCTCCAGAAATCCACAACCTCGCGGCTTACTCGGGCATGGTCTACGCTGACCCAGTCCAATTGTTCTGCGATGACAAAGGCCATATCCGCCTTCGCACCATCAACGGTTCGAACCCGATCGTGACCGCTATCTACTCTCGTATCAATGCTGACTCAGCGTTGTTTGATCCTGATAAGGGCCTCATCCTTCGTGATGCTGATTCAGGCGAGCCGATCTACTTGCGCGACTCATTGAAGCTCGGCAAAGACGGTAAAGCACCGCTCGTGCTTGATGTGGACGGCAACCCGATTCCATTGCAGTCTGACTACGCGATTCCTAATCTTTTGAATGCTATCATCGAGCGCCGCATTTACATGGGCGGCCTGAACCGTATCCTCGATAACAAGATCATCCTCGCTGCTTTGACCACGTACGCCCCGAAGTTCTTCGAGAAGCGTTTGCGCGAGTTGGGTCTTGAGCCAGCAGGCGCACGTATCACTCCTCCTGAAACCTTGCCTTCATGCGCGGCATCTGTGGCAATCATCGAGAAGAACCCAGAAGAATGGGTTATCAAAGCTCCAAACTTGTCGGGCGGTACTGGTGTTTACATCATGAAGACCATGCCGAAAGAGAAGAAAGAAGAAGTTCTCGAGATGGCACGTCAGAACCCTCAGAGCTTCGCTTACCAGAAGCTCGTGAAGATCGCTCGTATCCCAGTCACAACTCAAAACGGTAAAGAAGGCACACGCTTCGCGAACCTCGCAGCGGATATCCGCTTGTGGGTGTTCTACGGCGGCGGCGCTAA
Source organism: Callophyllis flabellulata (assembly GCA_032270525.1). Classification (NCBI taxonomy): domain Eukaryota; phylum Rhodophyta; class Florideophyceae; order Gigartinales; family Kallymeniaceae; genus Callophyllis; species Callophyllis flabellulata. The sequence goes on along the minus strand of JAUJPK010001117.1, from coordinate 32,229 downwards.
AGCTCTTCCAAAAATGACCCATAACGCTCTCGTGCGCTACGCTCCTCAAGAGCGCGGCCCTATGAGCTCAATCGTGAACACCTCTAAAGGCGGCGGCTACGCTCCTTTCGTGGTTGTTGATGACATGAACCACCCAGAATCAGTCACGGCTGCTGAGCTCGTTCGTCCGAAGTACCCAGCTCCGTTGATGACTCACTTGCCGATGTTCGTGGCCGCTCAATTGATCCAAGTCTCTCGCTTGGCCCTTGAGATCCGCAAACAACTCGTGACGGGTACTGCTGACAGCTACGAGCTCTTGGGCATTACACTCTCTTTGAAACTTCAGTGCCGCGAGATCATGAGCTTCCTCAACCCACGTTCGATTGAGCCGGTTTACAAGTTGATCGACACGCTTGAAGCAAAACAAGCGAAGAAAGAAATCGCTGCTTACTTCCAGCTCGTGCACGGTAACCACATCAAGATGGTTTCAGTTCTTCAGCGTCTTGAAGCTGCTGGCAAATTGCCAAAGGGTTTCCGCGACGCTCTTGACCAGTTGAACATCTTGAACGACGACATCGTGTCTCAGCACTACTCAGAAGAGCACCGCAAAGCTGATAAAAAAGCCTTGAAGGTTGTTCGTGAGTTGCTCATGAATAAGATCGGTACCCAGAAGAAATTCGTGTCAGACGCTAAACTCGTTATGGCATTGCTCGTTTCAAGCATCAACGCACGCTTCCCGCACGAATCATTGGGCGGCAAGACGGCTGCGAACATGTTGAAGATGATCGAAGGCTTCATGCAGATCGTCCGCGAGCGCTTGCAGAACTCTGAGAAGGCCATCGAATTCGCTAAGCTCTTTAACCTTGATACCGCTCACCCAGAGCTCGCTTTCGAAACTTTCGGCTTGAAAGACTCTGTCAGCACACAAATGTTGACGGCTTCTCAACGCGAATTCGCCACCGGCGAATTGTTGACTGAAACTGAGTTCGTTTCAACTGACTTGAAAGCAGCACGCGCCGCTTGGTTGCCGGTAATGGCAGAAGCCAACGCCATTAAAGACGAAAAAGCGCGCCAGAGTTTCTTGAACCGCCGCCGTGTGGCCCACTTCAAGAAATTCCCAATGCTCGCTCGTTACCAAGATCTGATGAATCAGCCGAGCGCATCGGTGGCGGAATTGATCGAGCTTATGCCGGTCATGCCTTACGCTCACTACAACTTGGATCAGTTCGCTAAGAAGCAAGGACTGTCGATCGAAGCGATGTTCGCTAACACACTCACGCCGAACAAGATCTCGATCTTGAGCAGCAAAGAGATTCGCGACAATCACTTGTCGGCCAAAGAACACGCGGGCGAATGTTTCGCGAAGAAACGTAAGTCACACGGTCTCTTCTCAGACTCAGATATCTTCATCTGGATCCGTAAAGAGCTCGATCCTTTGACTCAGATCTACACAGCTGGCCACGAGGTGATCCATTATCACCAGATCGAAGAAACCACTCGTATGGAGGCCAATGCGCTTTCAAACGGTGCCATCGCTCAGGCCTACTTCTTGAACTTCTACGGCAACTTCCTCGGCATCTCGAATGCCTCTTTGGAAGGCTTGTCGCTTGATATCGCGGTAGAGCGCCAGCCGCTCTACGGTCTTGCTGACCGCATGGTTCCTCACTTCTTCTCTGGAGTTGTGACGGAAGTCCGCCAGTCGATCAACACCAGCCGTGAAGCTCACGACAAGATGCTCGATAAGTACGGTTCTTTGTTTGGCTACATGATGCCGAACTCAAGCCAAGTCCGTGTTAAAGCTTTGCAAGAAATCTTGCCAGCTCTTGAGAACGCTAAAAACATCCGTTTCGCCAAAGAGCTAGGTCTCGATGTGCGTTGGGATGAGATTCGCTCGGCTCTTCCTTCAGCGAACAACGCTCAAGTGAAAGCCGCGACTCCAAAGATTGAGCGCGCTATCAAGACAGCAGCAGTGGATTACGAAGCTTTGATCGCCATCGGTAATCACCAGTTCTACGGTGTGGCCTTTGGGTACAAGATCCCAGCAAAAGAGACACTTAAACTTCGTCCGATCTTAGGCGTGGTTTCTTTAGGTAATAGTTACAACCAGACTCAGCAGCAACAGCAATAAGGGTACTCTAAGTCTTATGGAAACAACTATCGACCAAGCTCCGGCAGTCTCAGAGGGACTCAAATTCCTCTTGGGCCAAAGTCACACGGCCCTCTTCGCTTTACTCGAAGAGGTGATCGCTGACGGCGGCGTCGCGCGCGTAGGAGTTAAAGAGAACGTGAAAGTCATGCGTGCTGAAGGGCACGCGGCTGGCTTCCAGTATTCATCTGAGGGCTGGATCCAAGGTCACTTGCTTTTGTCACTGCTCCCCAAGGGTGGCTTTGTTCTTCACACAGCTCTCGCCCAAGACGGCTTCATTGCTGAAAAATGGGATATGTACGACGACAAGGGTGAACTCACCCAAACTCGTTTTGAAGCGCCAGAAAGTATCGCCGCTGGCGATATGATGGAGATGGACCTCACTTGTCCGATCCTCGACATTCTTTATAACTTCCTCGGAACCGAATACGACAAGGCCGGTACCTCTACAGTTCGTTCTCACCAGGTCCATGCCGTGGAGCGCTTCCTGCGCCTTCACTACAAAGGTCACAACAGCGAGCGTCGCCGTGATCCTTTGATTCGTCATACGTTCCACAAGCAGCTCATCATTGAAGCTGATCCAGTCTTGAACTGGGAAGAACGCCAGACCGTTTACGCCAATCTCACAGACAAGCTGAAGCGTGTCTTATTGATCAAGCGTCGCGCCCATGGCCGCGGTGTGCTTTCACAAAACTTTGAGATGCTCCGTTTCCGTTGGGCCTCTTTCGCTCGTCGCTTTAAGGCACGTCCGATCGACAACTTGATGGGACTGCTCTACCGCTACACCATCGCGAAAGTTATCTGGTTCATAACCACAGTAAAAAGTAACTTAGGTTACTCAGTGGCCTTGGCGGTTTATGGCCCGTTCACTTACTACTTCATCACCATGCCGATGAACCCTCATGCGATGCAAGCAGTGGGTCGCGTTCGCTCCGCTTACCTCGATATGAAGAGTGTGATGACGCCGACACCTGCGACTGCGACCACTCCCGTGGCAGCAACGACAGTGGTCACCAGTGCCCCACCTTTGATCCAAGCTCCGGTAGCAGGCAGCGCTCCGGCCTTGGCGAACCCGAATATCATCGGTGTTTCACAAATTGCGATGGGCGCGAACGTGAACTACCCCATCACCATTGCCGGCAACACGACAAACTTCGTGCCTGCGCACCTGAATCTTTTGATGTCGGCCGACGTGCCACCAGCAGACGAGATCTCGTGGAACGAGCGCATGGGTAACTTCAAGCAGATGCAGATCGCTTACGAAGAAGCTTTGGAGTTTTCTCCGCGCATGGGCCGTATTGAGCAACTTGAAACTCAGTACAACTTCCCGATGGTCGTCGAGAGCGCTTGGGAAGAGATGGAGCGCTACAACAACCGTATTTTCAAATTGCGCCATAAGAACCCGAATCTGAGCCCGAAGTTGAAGCAGTTCCTTACGAACGAAGTCAACCGCACGCAGCAGCTTGAGCTCTACTTGTGGGACCGCCTCGCTCGCTTCATTCTTGATCAGCCGTATGTCATGCTTGATCAAGACAGCGAACAGAAGCGCAACGATTACTACATCGGCCGCTCATTTGTGTTCATGGAAGAGATGACTCAGGTCCTCGGCTGGCGTTACCCGGATTTCAAGAAGCCCCACGGCTACGAGAAGATCGTGCGTGCCGCTTCGAAGTACAAGTCAGAGCGCAAAGAGACCGGCAGCATCATGACCAATCTCAAAGCGAACTCGGATTTGTTCCGTCAGAAAGATCCTTACTCGACTGCTGAGTTCCGCTCGACTATGAAACGTCAGTGGGAGATTCTTTACTTACAAAACGCGAAAGCGGAAGAAGCGTCGAACAACGGTCTCAACATGTACATCTGGAGCATCCGGAATACAGTGTGGGTCTTGCAATCACTTTACTCGGCCAAACGCCAAGAGCTGGAGTTGCTGGTTGAACGTGATTTGAACAATGGCAACCTTGATGGGATGGGTCTTGCAGATCTCGCAAAAACTGAGATGCTACAAGAGACCCTTTTCCATAATCTCACTCTGGAATGGGTTGGCGTTAAAGAAGAAATCGGCGCCAAACTCGCTAAGGACATCGAAACCGTCCAGCGTCGCGTAGTGGTAGAAAATTTGAAAGAGTCACTTATGGATCGTGCGAAATTATTCAACCAACTTAATGCGAACGCGCAGGCCCAGGCCGGCCGATGAGGTTTGCCTTTGTGCTGGTCGCTCTTCTCATGGGAGCGACCACCGCCCACGCTCAACGCGACGGCGGACGTGATCAAGGCCCGAGCTCTTACGCTGCTTTCAACGCCAACCAGGCCCCCATCGGCGACAGTGCTCTCTGGAAAACGCTCACCGAGAAACTCTCCCTCACCTATTATTTTTCTTTGATGGGACCCTCACCGGGTCTGCCGTCTGATCAAACCTATAACGTGTTTCTCGAGGGCAATGCGCCCTTGCAAACCTTCCATGCTTTCAATCTTCGCTGGCAGTTCAATTCGAACTGGTCGATGGGTGCCACACTCTCAGGCATTCACCATTTCACGGGTCCAGTTAAAAACGACAACGGCATCGTCAACGACAACACCGCTGAACTTTTCAATGCTCGTATCTACTTGGCCACGCCAGGAATTGATGTGGTGTTTGCGCGCGCCTTTCACACCTTCGCGATTGAACTTCCCACCACTCCAGGTTCTCGCAATGATGAATTGAAATATGGTGTAGTGATTTCTCAATCTCTCGTCTTCGCTTTGCCGCCATCACGCTTTTCCGCCGGCTGGACCACGCAGTTCATTCGTTATCGTTACGCTCAGGCCACGCTACCGCCGCCATTTGTGGGTGGATTGCCGACTCCTTTGCAGACCACACTTTTGACCATGGGCCCTTACGCCAATTTCCAACTCGCTCCCCAGTGGCAGATCGCTTCCTTGATTTCTTTTGATTGGGATCAACGGGGCAACGAGACTGATACCACCGAATTCAACAATAACCTGCCCGACCGCGCTCGTTTGGCCTTGAACTACTTCTTCCAAACGGCCCCCTTCACCCATATTGGCCTTTATACCCAGGCGCTCACCAAGCCCACCATGGATACCACCGTCATTGGCTTCGATTTCTCCCTAAAGTTTTAGTCAGGTATTAGTTTGCCTATCTAGTGACGGATGCCCTCGCGCCGTAAAATCTAGAGATGAAAAAACTCATTTGGCCCATTCTCGCTCTTACTCTTACCGCCTGCCAGGACAAAGTCCCTGAGCGCTCGACGGCGAATCTCCATGAGCTACCCGCTCCTGAGCTGGGTGAAAGCTGGACCACCAAAAACGATGAACAGGCCAATAACATTTTGGCGCACACACGTGACATCGTGAACGAGCGCGCTGCCACTTCTGGTGTGATGAATCGTGATGCTCACCCGAAAGCACACGGCTGTGTGCAAGCGAGCATGACCATCGATAATAAAAATCTTCCCGCCGCTCAACGTGTGGGCGTGTTCGCGCAAGACGCGAAAACATTTAATGCATGGGTGCGCTACTCCAACGGCGATCCTGATGGTGCAAAAAAACCCGACATCGAAAAAGATGTTCGCGGTATGGCCGTGAAGCTTATGAACGTCGAAGGCTCAGAAAGCGGCAGCCAAGACTTTCTCATGATCACCGCAAAAGAGTTCTTCTCGAAAGACGGTGATGACTACCTCAAACTCTTCAATGCTCTCACTGGCGGCACCGCTCGCCTCGCTCTCTATGGCATCACTCACCCACTGAGTGCAAAACGCCTCTTGAGTGCACGGGTGCAGATTGCCAACCCCGTTCAAGCGAAATACTTCAGCTCGGTTCCCTACAAGCTCGGTAACCGCTCCATGCGCTTCAAGGCCGAGCCCTGTGTGGCGGGCAGTGAGGCGTTGCCACAGAATCCAGGGCCACGGTACTTGCAAGAGCGCTTGGTGAAGACGCTAGCGGCGGGTGCCGCTTGCTACAACTTCTATGTGCAACCGAACCTCGATCCGCAACGCAATCCAGTGGAAGACCCCCGTGATGTTTGGGATGAAAAGAAATCGCCTTATATCAAAGTCGCGACTCTCACGATCCCCCAGCAGAGTGGCTTTACCTCAGTGGCGCAGACCAACTTCTGTGAAAATTTGAGCATGGATCCGTGGCACACCCATCCGCAGACTCGTCCCTTGGGACAAATCAATCGGATGAGAGCTTTGATTTATCGTGAGATTTCCCGCATGCGCCATGATGGCAATCGTACGACGGTCATGGAGCCAGTGAACCATACGCCCTGTGAGGGAGCGACGGCGGCGCTGTGTGAGACGCCAAAAAAATAGTCAAAAAAAAGGCTCCCGAAGGAGCCTTTTTCATTAGATCTGATTACGGATTGTAGTTACGCCAGTTCTTGAAAGCCTGACGGCGAGCTTCCGCTAATTCACTCATATTCCAACCCAACTCTTGGCGGCCTTGAGACTCAAGTTGCTCGAGGTCACGTGGTGAGCGGTAGAACATGTTCGCGCGGATCAAGTAGCAGTAGTTCGATTGCTGATTCAAACGGTACTCAGAGTACGTGTTCACACTTGGGCAGGCCCAATCATTCTGCATGAAGTAGTTTGTCCAGTTACGCATCAAGGTAGGACCGTTGGTGAAGCTTACGTCCATGACGTGCTCAACACTCATGTTGTTCGTAGAAACCAAAACCATCGGCGCCACGTGGAACCACCACTTGTAGCGGTATTCGCGGATGTAGCGTGAGGTGAAGAAAATGAAGATCTTCATTGAATCCACATTGTAGCGAGTCTTCATGTCGTAGGCCCAGCCGTGCGCACGGTTGAAGCACTGAGAGTTGCGCTTCGTGCGTCCGTCCATGGCATCAAAGATCGTCTGAGCAGTATTGAAATCAAGTACTGAGGGGACAAAGTTTTCTTTCTCGTAACCAAAATCTCCCGTCTCAACTTCTTCAGCAACGACGTCCAAAAGAACCACGCCATTCAAGCGGCCATCGGCCTCGTTGAAGTTGACGCGAACATTGCGATCTTCAACTTGAGCGCTGGTAAGGGCAGCGAGCAACGCTGTATCGCGGGCATCAACCCACAAAACGCGCCCTTCACCTTCGGCCATAACGGGAACTTCTGTCTCACCGGCCTGGGGCTGACCGACTTGGACTAGACGGGTGGTCAGTTCGGCCGCGAACACAGCTGGGGCCGCTAAAACGAGGGCCAGGGACGCAATAAGCATCTTTTTCACAGGGTACTCCTTACAAAGGTTAGTCAGTTCGGGGGCCTTATAACGTGGCTCGCCACTGCTTGGCGACATAAAATTGTAAAAACAATCACTTGGACGCACCGCGAAACCATGAAAAAAGTATAGGTTATTGAAAACTCACGCCAATGACGCGCTGATCCTTGGTATAAACGCAATGCATCAAACCTGATTCATTCACCCTTAGAGGAGACTCTATGAAACGCTCGTTAAAACTTTTAGTGCTAGCTTCATGTCTTTCGACGACAGCTGCACTCGCGCAGGACCCGTTGCGCGAAATCTATCCTTACAAGCCTTACTCAATTGAGGAAGTGCGCGGCAAGGTCACCAAGATGACCGAAGACCCTCGCCCACTCATGAACGTGATCGAGATGGAGCGCCGTGGACTTATGGAAGTCAACGCAAAGTCTCAACCATGGGGCGGCTACTTCTGGGCGTTGATCCAGGGTCAGATCGCGAACACATATCAAGACAAAACCTATTTCCGCGTCTGGGAAATGATCGGCTGGGAAGGCAACGTGAAGCGCTGGAAGAAACGTCGTAACGAAGTTTTGAACAACGTCATGAACCTCGAAGAAAAAGAACTCGCGGAACTTGCTCCGTCAGAAAAATACGATCTTCTCATGGGCGACACCAACTTCGACCTCACATCTCGCGTGTGGCAGTTCGTTGAAGGTTGGGGTAACTCGAAAAAATGGGGCTTCTTGAGCTCTATTGATATTCCTGCTGGCTACCGTTTGCCGAAATCTACAAAGCTGATGGCGTTGTGGGAAGGTATCTGCCACGGTTGGGCGCTCGCAGCGACTGGCTACCCACGTCCAGAGAACACAGTAACGATCACGCTCCCTAACGGTAAGCGCATGCCGTTCTACCCAGATGATATCAAGGCCCTCGTGTCGTTGATGTTCGCGAACTCCATCGCACAAGACAACGTTGTGGTTGAAGGTCTTCGTTGCTTGGACAAAAACGTGAAGACAGATGAATTCGGTCGTAACGTTGATGAGCTTCCAACAAAAGAAGGCGAAGAAGTTCTCCCTCGCTGTGCTGACGTTCACCCGGCAGTATGGCACGCATCAGTCGTCAACTTGACTGGTCTGCAAGGTCGCGCGTTCGTAGTTGAAGTGGATTACCACGCAACAGTGAATAACCATCCTTTGTCTGGCTACAAGTACAACTGGTTCAACCCGAAGACTGGTAAGAAAGGCAACATCAACGAAGCGACTATCGACTTGGTTGGTTTCAAAGACGCCTACCAATCTGCTCGTAACCCACTTGCTGTGAAGCTTGTTGGTGTTGAAATGGAAATGATCTACACAGACTGGTCGAACCCGAAAGAGAACGAAACGAACTCTCCAGAAGACGATAAGTTCAAGTCGAAGAAATTCATGTACGACTTGGAACTTGATGCTTACGGCAACATCGTCGGCGGTCAGTGGCGCGCAGAGAAAGTGATCGATGTTCGCGGCCGCAACTCGAGAGACCAAGAAGAAGAAAGAACATCACGCATCCTTCAGCCGGACTTCTTCTGGGCCCTTCCGAAGAACTTCGCTATGTACTTCAAGCCAGTCGCTGGCCTCGAGGCTTGGAACGGTCGCGGTCAAACTCCTAAGAGCTGGTCTGGTCCAGCCAAAGCGGCGCACGGATTCATCTACAACGTGACTCGTGAATTCGGCTTCAACGAGAAATGTACTGTGATCCCTGAAGAAGGTAAGGGAACAAAAGAAGTTCCATGTGAGTTCAAGTACCCACGTCCTCAGCCTTTGATCAACGTGGTGAACCAGCTCTTGCAAATGTCTCGTCGTTAATCGTTTCTAATAATCACTAGGGCCCTCTTGGGCCCTCTTTTTTTGTCCCAGGAGTCTTTTGTGAAATACTTGGCGCTTCTATCCCTTGTGAGTTTTGCTGCTGTCGCAGGCCCTCTCAAAGAGATTCCAAAAGACGAAGACTACACACGCCTCTTGTCACTTCCTGCTGCCACCACTTTGGATCAGGTCGCCGCTCGCGGTTTGAACGCGGGTGAGACGAAACTCGATCTTTGGTCAGGCTCATACTGGCCGATGTATCAAGGCTCTTTGGCGATTCGTTATCGCAATGCTGCTATTCGCACGCTTTCGGAAAACACGATTAAATATGAAAATTACGTCGAGGCGCACGCTGCTTACGTGGCCGCTGACGAGCTCTCTCCTGCTGAAAAATACGATTTGTTGGTAGGTGACTCGCTTAAGACTTTCACCGCCACACAATGGAAAAACGGCAAAGACAATGGCGGCATTGGCGGCGTTCCTACTTGGCGCGGAATCTGCGACGGATGGTCAGCCGCGGTTATGACCTGGCCTCGTCCGGCCAAGGCCGTGACCCTCACGGCGGCCAATGGCTCAGCGGTGACTTTCTATCCAGAAGACATCAAGGCCTTGGGCTCTCAGTTGCACGCCAAGGGCATCAAAAAAGTCACGTTCCTGGGCCGCCGTTGTAACGGCTCAACCGGTTACATCACTGGCGCTTGTGACGAAACCAATCCAGCGGCATTGCATCTGGCCCTCGCAAATCGCGTCGGTGCTGAAGGTAAGAGCTTCGTGGTGGATGCGTCTCCGGGCAAAGAAGTTTGGAACTACCCTGTTTCTAAATATGAGTTCACTTACATGAACCCATTGACTGGTATGGCCAGTGCCGACTGGAAGAGCGCACGTGTGCCTCTCGTGGGCAACGAAGACAATTTGGTCAAAGGCAAAAAACGCAGCAAGGCCACTGTGTGGGTTGTGAGTGTTCTCGCCAAAGTTCAAATCATGGACATGCGTGATACGAACTTGCTCGCTTACGATGATGCTTCTCAAGACAAAGTAAAAGACCTGAGCTGGAACTATGACTTGGAAATCGATGCTCAAGGTAAAGTGATCGGCGGCGAATGGTTGAAGAAAAATGGCCCGGACTTTATTTGGGCCCCGCGCGAAGACAGCCGTCCTCTCTCAGTCGCTGAAACCCGCACACGTTTAAGCTTTGATGCTAACCGTGGCGTGACTCCAGCGTTGCAAGCGGCGGCTTTGCAAGCTTCTGCAGCCGCTCAGCCCCTTGCTGTCATCGTCGACAAGCTGTTTGAACTCTCTGCTGAATAATTCTTAGCGCGAACGTTCCTTGGCCAGTCTCACGGCGGCCAAGGCGTTCACTCGCCCCGCTCCAAAGACATTGGCCTCACCGATCTTGTCGCAAGAATCAACAATGATGCTTTCCACTTGTTTCGCCGTGAACTTCGGGTTCACCGAGTACACCAAAGCGGCCACTCCTGCGGCCACTGGAGCTGCGTAAGACGTGCCACTGCCGGTGCGGTAGCGCTCTGTCGTAGGTTTTGAGTAGACGTTGGTTGAGTAGAGATTGTGTCCAGGTGCGACCACATCAATGAACTGGCCGTAGTTCGAGCCACCTGATGAGAACCAGCCGGTGCGATAGGTCCAGCGCTTATCAGAGGAATTGGTGGCGCCGACCGCGAAAACGTTCGTGTAGTCAGGGTAGCTTTTCACTGAACGATTTTTGCCTTGGTTACCAGCGGCGTATACCAAGAGTGCACCTTTATCAGCGGCGTACTTGCCCGCCTCTTGTACGATTTGACTCTCAATTCCGGTGAAACTCACATTAATCACTTTGGCGCCGCGATCAGCTGCCAGCTTGATACAGTCCGTGATGAGCTTCATGCTGGTTGAGCCTTTGCTATTAGAGATGCGCAAAGGAAGAATGCGCACACCTGACGCAATACCTGCACCGCCCAGATCATTGCCCACGTGGGCCGCGATCAATCCACCCACGAACGTTCCGTGGGCCGTGGTGGTGGTGTTATCTACTTTGTTTTCGATCAAAGACCAGCCCGTCATCACACGGCCTTCTAAGTCTTCATGGTTCTTCTGAACACCCGAATCACAAACAGCGACGATCACTTCCTCGGTACCGACGGTGGTATCCCAAGCGAGATCCGATGAAATGGTTCGGTGATGCCATTGCTTTTCAGCATCGTCAGCTGGAAAGCCCGCTTCAGTTTCGATGGTGTTGAATTCGACGAATTTAAAGGCCCCCGTCTTGAGCATCTCTTCACGTAGCTGCTCGAGGCTGCCCCGGCGGGTCTGCTTATCCGAAGGCATCAGGACCTCGGCAATGCTGCCTGAGGCACTTTTGAGCTCGAACTGCTTCAAGAGGCCTGCAGTGGCGCTCTTAGTGTCCTTGAATTGATAGAGAAGCTCCCCTGTATGCGCTGGCGAGGCCGCATGCACTTGAGTTGAAATGAGTGCCAGGGCCGCCAAAGTCCGTTTCAGCATGGGTCCTTCTCCTTGCACCATCCATGGCGCGTTGGGGATCGATCGAAGTCATTTCTTACATTTTGGCATGGAGGGCCAAAGTCACTAAGAGAGGGTAAAACTTACCTTTATTGTGACATGCGGCATTTTTTGAGGCATAAGTAACCCCTATGAATCGCTGGGTTATTTTAATTGCTGCAATAAGTCTTAGTGGTGTTGCTATCGCTAAAGACATTGTATTGCTGTCGGGCTTCGATCCCTTTGGCAAACTTTCTGTCAACAACTCTTGGGTGATTGCGCAACAAGTTAAAACACGGCTTGAAAGCACTCGCGCTGATGTAGAAGTCGTCACATGCTTACTGCCCACGAGCTACAACCGCGCCATTCCTACTCTCGAAAAATGTCTCGCTGATTTGCCGGAAAAACCCACTCTCGTGATCTCTCTCGGGGCAGGGCCGTGCAATGTGAAATGGGAAACCCGCGCACATAATCGCGACAATGATCATGGCCCGGATAACGATGGTGTCAGCCGTAAACGCCAAGTCATCACTCCGGGCGCACCTTCTGATCTCGGGCTGCGCCTGAACTACGGCGCTATGTGGTGCGCACTCACACCTGAAGAAAAAAAACTCACTTGGGTTTCAACCACGCCAGAAAATTTCGTCTGTAACAACACCGCTTTCCGTTTCACCGAAAACCATCCTGAGCAGATGTACGGCTTCATTCATGTTCCCAATATCACCTGCGAAAAGAAAACTCCTGACATCACCACTCGCTCTGTTGCACTCATCAGCAAGATGATCGGCATTCAGCTCGACACGCGTTCAGCTACTACCTCGACTATCAACTGGCCGATGGAATTTAATGATGTGCGCTTGCCGGATACAAAAGACGAAGTGAAAGCACTCTTACGTGGTCCGGTTGAATCGTGTGAAAAAGAATTTCTGGATCGCTGGCGTAAAGATTTCTAGAGCATCGCTGCGAGACGATCACCCAGCGGCCAGGCCGTGACCCAACCAGTTTTATACAATCCACCCACCGCATAGAGATTCGACCCGATGGGTCCCGCCCAAGGCCGGCGGCCTTTGGTTTGCGCACGTAGTCCGGTGATGATCTGCGGTTTTTCAGAGGGGAAATCGATTTTCACATGGTCTGCGAACTCGTTGAGAATCCCGTTGAGCTCGCTTACATGGGGAATAAAAGTCGCATCCCCGCTGACACTGGTGGCCCCCAGGATCAAGCGCTGGAGATCGGCGTGATAGACACACACCATCCCCTCAAGGCCAATAACAAAACTCTTCGCGCCGTAATCGGCGTTGTCCCATTGATAGAATGATCCTTGCGTGCTCTTCATACTCTCCAAAGGAGAGCCCACAAAAAGTTCACGCGTCCACTCACTCCAAGGACCTGTGGCCATGACCACCACATCCGCTTCGATCTTGATGCCACCCATGATGCCGACCTGCCACATCTCTTCCACTCGTTCTAGCGAAGTCATGACGGTTTTTAATTTTTCAACCTTGGGTTGCGGAACACTTTGTAGGAAAGACGCCGGCTCGATGATCCAGCCCGGTTCTGTCGTGATATAGCGCGGAGATTTTTTGGCAGCAAAGTGGGAGTCCGCAATTTTTTCTAGATGACCGTAACGGCGTTCGGCTTTGTCTGAATAGACCCACGAGTGCACGGTTGTTTCTTTTAAACCATTCCACTTATGCTGCGAAAAAAGCGGATGGGTGTAGTTCCACATCTCAACAATCTCATCACCCAGTGGGCTCAAACCGGGACGCGTGCCGCGAAGAGCGGCGATGGCGGTGGATCTCAACGACGTCGCGGGAGCTAAATCATCGTGAGCGATTTGAATAATCGAAGAGAACTTGTCAACATTGGCCTTCTGCGTGAGAGCGAAAAGAAACGCCGTCGCGGCCACTCCCTCACCTATCACCACTAAACGCGCCATGCTGCTCAATCCCTGTTATTTAATTCTACACTCATCCTCTCACAACTGCTTGCCATTGGCACGGGGGGCCCGATAACCTTTTTCTCTCGTAAAAATGCTCTAGGAGAAAGTCATGGCCTTAGATTCTGCTGCCCTCATTTATGCCACTCAAAAACTACAATTGCCGCCGGCAAAAGTTTTGGCCACCGCCACACTTTTGATCACTGAGCAATGTACCGTTCCTTTCATTGCCCGTTACCGCAAAGAAGTGACCGGTGGCCTAGACGAAGTCCAGATCCGCGCCATTCACGAAGCCTACGAAGAGCACATTGAAATCGAAAAACGCCGCGCCTTTATTCTTGATGCTGTGACCAAGATGGAAGCCATGACTCCGGTCCTTGAAAAACAAATCAAGACGGCCACAACGTTAAACCAACTCGAAGATCTCTACGCTCCGTACAAATCGAAGAAAAAAACCAAGGCGATGATCGCCAAAGAGTTTGGTCTTGAGCCAGTGGCCAACTTGATCCTGACAGGCAAAGGAACACTTGAGTCGCATAAAGCTGCGCTGGAAGAAATCGTGGCGAAATCTGGCGGCAAGTTGAAAGATGTCGCTGAAGCTCTTGTCGGCGCTTCAGACATCATCATCGAAACGTTCTCTCACGATCTCACCCTCAAAGAAAAACTGCGCCATGAATTCTGGCGCCAAGGCGCGATCAAAACCGTTAAACGCAAAGATGCTGAGAGCATTGAAGAACACGCCAAGTTCCGCGATTTCTTTGAATTCTCAGAACCGCTCTCAAAAATCAAAGAACCGAAAGCGTCTCACCGCTACCTCGCTCTTCGCCGTGGCATGATGCTTAAAGTTCTTAAAGTCGACGTTGAGATTGATCCGTTGCTCGCTTACGGCATGATCGAAGAGCAATTCTTCCCTCAGCGTGCCTCTTTAGGTTGCTACGAACATCTCAAAAAATGCGCTCAGAAGGCCTATGACCAAGTCATCCAGCCAAGCCTTGATCTCGAGGTAAAAAACGATCTCAAAAAAGCTGCCGATACGGCGGCTATCAATATCTTCGGTGTGAACCTTAAAGACCTGCTCTTGCAGCCGTATTTGGGTTCTCGCGCTGTTTTGGGCATTGATCCAGGTGTACGCACAGGTTGCAAAGTCGTCATCATCGACGCCACCGGAAAATTCATGGGCGACCACGTGGTCTACCCGTTCGCTCCTAAAAATGACGTCAAAGGCTCAGCGCAGATTCTCACCAAGATGATCGATGCTTTCAAAATCGAGTACGTCTGTGTGGGCAGCGGCACCTATGGCCGCGAAACTCTCGCGTTCTTAGAAGAACATGTTCCTCAAGTCAAAAGCGGCGCCACTAAGGCCACGCTGATTTCTGAATCAGGCGCTTCCATTTACTCCGCATCGGACATTGCACGCGAAGAATTCCCGGACAAAGACGTTACCGTACGTGGCGCCATCTCCATCGCTCGTCGTTTCCAAGATCCTCTTGCTGAACTGGTGAAGATCGATGCGAAATCCATCGGCGTGGGCCAATACCAACACGACGTGAACCAAATCCAACTGAAGAACTCACTAGAAGGCGTGGTCGAATCCTGCGTGAACTTCGTAGGCGTGGATCTGAACACCGCTTCCGCACCTTTGCTAGCGTTTGTGTCCGGTATCGGCCCGACAGTCGCCAAAAATATTGTGACTTACCGTCAGGAGAAAGGCGCGTTTCAATCACGCCAAGATCTTTTGAAAGTTCCTCGCTTCTCACAAAAAGTGTTCGAGCAGTGTGCCGGCTTCTTGCGCCTCTACACTTCAACCAATCCATTGGACGCGACCTTCATTCACCCAGAACGCTACGCGATCCTGGAAACCTGGGCCGCTAAGAAAGGCAAGGCCATTGTTGATTTGGTCAACGATCGCGAATTACAAAACGCACTTGAGAAAGATCCCGAGCTCAAAAAAGAAATCGGTGAAATGACTCTCACGGATATCGCCAAGAGCTTGCGCGCTCCTACCCAAGATCCACGGACTGTCTTTAAGAGCGTTGAGTTTGCGAAAGGCATCTCGGACCTTAAAGATCTCAAGATGGGCGAATGGTATCAAGGTGTGGTCACCAACATCACTATGTTCGGTGCCTTTGTTGATATCGGGATTAAAGAAAATGGTCTGCTCCACATTTCCCAAATTTCAGACACCTTCGTTGAGAATGCCACTGACAAATTGAAAGTCGGCATGGAGCTCAAGGTGAAAGTCATCGGTGTGGATATGGAACGCAAGCGCGTCTCTCTCTCGTGCAAAGCTGATGCGCGCCCAGAGGGTGCTCCAACGAGCAGCGGTGGTTCACGCCCGATGCCGAAGATGCCTGCGCAACCGGCGTTTAAGAACAACGCCTTTGCTGGATTGTCGGGACTTAAAGTTAAATAATAATTTCGGGTCTGGTGAGATCCCCTCTCATCAGACTCTTGTTTCACCGCCACTGCGAAGAAACTTCGCGTTATAGTACTAATCCATTTTTGAATTATTTTTCTCACTCTTCATACAGATATTTTATCTAGCAGTCGCCTCATGTTATCTGCAACAAAAAGGCGGCACATGAAACTTACTCATCTTTCTGACAAGACACTTCTCAATGACACAAAGGTACTTACTCAGCGGGAAAGAAAAATCACCTTAGAGTTGTTATGGCATTTAAAAGAAATCGAGACTCGCAGGCTTTTCAGTGATCTGAAATATAGCAGTCTCTTTGATTATTGCACGCGTGAGCTAGGTTACTCAGAGGGTTCTGCCCAGAGGAGAATCGTTGCAGCAAGGGCCTTGCGCTCTATGCCTGAGATTGAAAAAAAGATTGAATCAGGTGCCTTGAATTTATCTACTGTTGGGCTAGTTCAGAGAGTTTTAAAAAATGCGACAGTTGATGAAAAGAGAAAAGCCTTTGAAGAAATCGAATTCAAGACTCAAAATCAAGTTTTAGAGATTCTCAAGCAAAGTCCCTTGATCGAAAAAAGGCATTCAATTGAAGTCGATGAGGAAACCTTCCAGCTCATCAAAGAACTTGAAGGCCTCAAGCCGAGCATTGACCCCATTAAGGGAGCACTTAAAGTCGCCATCGCTCAAGCGAAAAAGGAAAAATTCAAACTCACTGACAGACCCACAACAACAGCAATCAAAACGAAATCTCGGACACCGACCTATGCGATTAAGAGGGCCCTCGCTAAAAGAGCGGCCTACAAATGCCAAAACTGCGGCTCTAAATACGCTCTCCAGTATGACCATCGGGTTCCTTGGTCTAGAGGCGGGCAGACCAAAATTGAGAATATTCGTCTCCTCTGCCGAAACTGCAACCTGAGATCTGCTCTTAATTCAGGATTAACCATCAAACACAAACATAACACCACTTGAGCGTTTCAGTTTGAGTCAATCTTACCTACCTAGCCCCGATGGGTAGGCCCGCACGATAATAAGTGCATGGCCCGCTCTAAGTCCCTCACTATCGTCGGCGATTCCAACCTCCCCTCAACGGGCGTGGATGAAAAACTCGCGCGCCAATTCAAAGAGGCCCGTGAGCGCGGTATTCACATCGAGGACTTCTTCAACGACTTCCTCGAGCGTTTCCTCTCACTAGATACTCGCCGCGCCTACCAAGGCGACCTCGACGCTTTTTTTGCCTTTCTCAAAAGTGGCGGTGAGCTGCTACGCCATCCGTCGGACCTTAAGGCCTTTCACTTTCAGCTCTACCGCGACAAACTGATTGCTGAGGGAAAAGCCTCGGCGACCGTCAATCGCCGCCTGGTGGCGATCCGCTCTTTTATGAAATGGGCCGTGGCCGCGAAACTCGTGGACCACAACCCATTGGATGTGGTGAAACTCCCAAAGGTCCAGACCGAGTCGCCGACTCAGGCCTTTGATGATGAAGAAGTCACACGCATGCTGGGGGCGCCAGATCTCACAACGGTCAGTGGGAACCTCCACCGCATTTCCATGGTTCTCCTCTTTCACCTTGGTCTTCGTCGCGCAGAGCTTACCGGACTGCGCCTGATGGATTTTCAACAACAACGCGGGCATTTTGTGGTGCGGGTTCATGGTAAGGGCGACAAGGTTCGCCTTGTTCCTGTGACGGATGTGGTGGCCCAAGAGCTGCACGCTTACTACGCCCGTCTGATGCGCATGGGAGTCAAACTGGAGCCCGATGAGTGGCTCCTTCAGACTGACCCTGTAAAACGTCGTGGTCAGCGGGTCGATGGCTCTACGATATATCGAATTATAGAAAAGTATGCTCGTGAACTAGCGATCAATAAGAAAGTCTCTCCGCACTCATGTCGTGCGACGGTCATCTCTCATCTGCTGGATACCCAGTCTGCGCCTATTCGTGATGTGGCGATCTTTGCAGGGCATGCAAATGTCACCACCACCGAGCGCTATGACAAGCGTCGACTCAATCTCGAGAAGAGTGCCGCCTACGCGGTTGATTTTGAGTTGGAAAAAAAGAAAGCCTAAGCCGTTTTATCTAACAACAAACGCTTCATATGAGAGCGGCCTGTTTTCACAAAACGAGCGAAGTGTTGCGCCATCAATTGATGTGAACTCTCCAGTGCTTTGTAATCCACGAAAAGATAAACATCTTGCGTCTGTCCGAAATCAAATCGTGAAGCCACCTGGAAGTCAGTGCAAGAAAGCATGAAAGCTTCGAGTTTGTTCTGCGTATAGAATGGGTTCAGACCCCACTCACCAATCGCCTGCTGGAATCCTTCCCAGTCGTCACTCACGTTGGCACTATCCAAGGAAGATGTTTTGATGAGCAAACGAAGTTTGCCATGGGGGCGCACCTGATTAAAGAACAGAGCGGCCGGACACTTAAACAAAAGTCCGGTGGAGGTGATCTGCTGAAGATCAATCAGGCCAGCGCCTGAAAGTCCGTGACCAAACTCCATCAACAAGCGTCCAGGGACGCGGAGACGGAAATCACGCTGCGGCAATTTGCCTTCGAGCAAAAAGTACTGCACGAAATCTTGGTAGGTCTGAGTGTTTAGGCAATCAACGACAGCGAATTTTTTGTAAGGGCCTGACGGCGCAATAAACGAAACTTCGCAAGGAGCGTGGCTTTCTTGGCCACACCAGTGACGTTCAAAAATCGCATCTTGATAAAGTTCAAACAAAGTCGTCTGAATAATCTGACTGCTTGGCGTGCGCAACCAAACCGCCATACCGCGAAGCTTCTGCAGTTCACTGACTTTGTGATCAAACTCTGCTTTGAAAATCGCATCACTCTTGAGGCGTGCTTGATTGAGCTGGCAAGTCTCATGAAAATCAGTCCACTGAAAACTCACTGGGCCGCGGGGATTGAGCACCACGGTTTCATTCAAACCGTTCCAGCCAGAAGGGAAAGTTTGAGAGTGATTTTTTTGAGTGGCTAAATTCAAATTACGCATCAGAAGAGTGTAAGTCAGGTCGGAAGAATTACAAGAACGGTATTTTTTCCTCTAGGAACTCTCGCCTGCTCCTCGTACTAACTGGATAAAACTAGGATTGTCTCGACGGAACTGAATGAAGGAAAACGTTGAAAACACGAGTGAAACCAAGAAGGGAACGAAAAATGCGATACTTAGCCCGAGCGCATCGATATGCACCGGGAGACTGCGTTCGACAAAAATATCGGGCATCAGATTATGACCGAAACGTTCAAGTACAATAAGAAAGATTGTACCGACCGCTACGCCTAAGAAACAGCTCACACCTGAGAGCTGCAAAACGAAGGTGAAAACCAATCTTTCAATCTTGGGCAGAGACAAACCCAGCAACCAAAAACTTGCTAAATCAGGTCGAATCTTAGTGAAGAATAAAAACAATCCAGTGGTAATCGCCAGCGCCACCAACAAGGCCATGGCAGTAAAGAGAGCGAGCATCACGCGGGTTTCAAGATTCAGCGCCCACACCAATGTCTGATGTTGATCTTCCCACGTTTCAAAACGCAGACCCGCTTGATCACCGAGAAAATCTTTGGCCTTATTCCAGTCTTCACGATCAAAAAATCTCCAGCGCTCGGCCCCGCGCTGGCGCACTAAGTTTTGCACCAGGCCCAAACGAGTCCAACCGTGGAGGCCATCGAGCTCTGGAACATCGGTCAGCAAATAATCACTCACGGATGTGGCCAGCTGACGAGGGATCTCCCCCATCAAAGCTTCCGTGGTCCCCGGAGCAATCAACAACAAATCAGCAAAAAAGGTCGTGCGCAATTTCTGAGCAAGATCAGCACCGAGAATAATGCCGGTGACATCCTTGTCTGCCAAAAAGGGCGGACGCTGACCACTGAAGTCCACCCCATGAAGCACCACTGGCGCCACTTGCCCGCCATTACGAACCAAGACTTCCGTCTGGCGTTCGCGGGACATGCTCCACTCTTCTAAGCGCGCTTTGGCCCATAGCTGGGGCTCAATCGCTTCATCTACAAAGCGCACCACTCCTACACCGTGATAGGACTGAGAACGGGCCACGAGGCCACGCTGAAGGCCACCCATAATGCCCTGGATGATCATCAGGGCCGACGACGAAAGAAACAACCCAGCAAGCGCCAAGAACAAGAGTCCCTGGCGCGTGCGGGCGTTAAAAAGATAAGCGAGGAAATAGCGTTGAAACGCTCCCATTACAGCTCGTAGAACTTACGGCGTGATTGGGCGAGTTCAACCAACAATGGCGCTGGGGCGTAACGCTCAGGCGAAACTTCAGCGGCAAATTGTTGCATCATCGCCAGCATGCGATCGGCGCCTTCGGTATCGGCCCAGCTCATCAGTCCGCCTTTGAAAGGAGGAAAGCCTGTGCCGTAAATCATCCCCATGTCGACAGTGGCGGCCTTGTCCACAATCTTATCCATCAAGCAGTAGGCCGCTTCATTGACCATCGGAAGGAACATCCGCATCTGCAACTGCGTCTCATCCATGGAAATATTTTTTGTCGGAAGCAGCGCTTCGATCTCAGGATTTTTTCCTGTGACTTTGCCTTTCTCGTCGTAGAGATAGAAACCTTTGTTGTTCTTGCGACCGAGCGCACCTGTTTGCGTGAGTTTGTGCGAAAGTCCGTTGGCGACTGCACGTACTCCCAAACCTTGCTGCATGATCTTGCCAACCTTCTCGCACACATCCAACCCTACCTCGTCCATCAAACGGCACGGGCCCATGGGCATCCCAAAGTTTAACGCCGCTTGATCGATATCCGCGATACTCACGCCGGCCTCAAGCAAGTAGGCCGCCTCATTCAAATAGGGAGCGAGAATACGATTCACTAAGAAACCTGGGCCATCATTCACGATGACGGGTGTCTTCTTCACATCCAGCGCCCACTTATAAAGCGTCTGCAAGGTTTTCTGTGAAGCACCCGGATGCGCGATGATTTCAACCAGCGGCATTTTGTTCACGGGATTGAAAAAATGCAATCCGGCAAAGCGAGATGAGTCCTGCAACGCTGACGCCATCTCTGTCACTGAAAGTGATGAGGTGTTCGAGGTCAGCAAACAATCTGGGCGAACTTTAGTTTCTAATTCAGCGAAAACTTTTTTCTTTACGTCCATGTTTTCAACGACAGCTTCTACAACAAGATCAATTCCTTTGAAGCCATCAAAGCTGGTGGTCGGTGTGATCGAGCGCATTTTGCGATTGAAATCGTCTTCGCTCATGCGGCGTTTTCGCAAAGCTGAGGCAAAATTGCCTGACGCTTGCTTAAGACCTAACTCAAGGGCCGCCTGATTGAGGTCTTTCATGATCGGCGCTTGTTCGCTGTTGGCAAAAAGCCAAGCGATCCCGCCCCCCATGACACCGGCACCAAGAACCCCACCGCGCTTCACAGTAGGAAGCTCGTCTTTGTTGTCGAGTTTTTTTGATTTGTCCGTCAGGAAGAACAAGTGCTGAAGATTTTTTGAGACCACCGTTTGCGAAAGATCACCGAAGGCCTGGGCTTCCATGGCCAAATAGGCATCGCGCCCACGACCGGCACCGGCCTCTAGTACTTCGAGAATTTTCAGAGGAGCTGGATAGAAACCTTTTGATTGCTCAAGCACCTTCTCACGCGCTTTTTGGAAAATGATTTTGCGAGTAAGGAAGTTTTCTGTGGCCACACGCTCGAGGGTTTTCTCAAAGCCACCTTTCTTCGAAGGGACGGGCTTCAAGAGTAATGCTGGAACTAATTCAAGCATGCGCTCCGTGGGAAGGATCGCTTCAACCAGACCCATCTTAAACGCAGCTTTGCCTTTCACTTGGCGACCGGTGAGGATCATATCCAGTGCGTTCGGCAGACCGACTTTTTTTGGCAAGCGGTACGTTCCACCAAATCCCGGAAGTACACCGAGCATCACTTCAGGCAAACCTAAAGCCGTCTTCGGATTGTCAGAGGCATAGATGCGATCACAGGCCAGGGACATTTCCAGGCCTCCACCCAAGCACACACCATCGACGACAGCGGCGGTTGGAATACGAAGGTCTTCAATCATGTTGTACAAGAACTGGCCCTGCTCTGCACCGCGGGCGGCTTCGGCTTCCGACTTCATGGAGTTGATCAAGTTCACATCGACCCCGGCCAAGAACACACCGGGCTTGTGAGAGAAGAAGATCACACCTTTGAGCTCTTTCTTCTTTTCGCGCACGCCGATCTCAGTCACGATCTGGCGCAACTCTTCCATGGCATCACGGGAGAGCGTGGTCATGGATTTTTTCTCGTACTTGCCAAAGCCTACGTAGGCGATGGCGTCTTTGACTTCAAATGTGAGTTGAGTGAGCTGCATACGTATCCCTTAATTCTGCAAATTTTCAATAATGGTTGCGCCGCCCTGACCGCCACCGATACACAAGGTCGCGAGACCATATTTCTTCTTACGGCGACGAAGTTCATGGGCCAGTGTCACCACGAGGCGACTGCCCGTTGAACCCACCGGGTGACCGAGAGCGATACCGCCGCCATTCACGTTCAACTTATCAGCCGAGATTTCGCCGACGGCATTCTCGAGTCCCCACTTCGCAGCGAGAGTTTTGTCTTTCATCACACGCTGACAGGCAATCACTTGGGCCGCGAACGCCTCGTTCAATTCCACCAGATCCATTTGATCCAAAGTTAAACCTGTGCGCTTCAACACACCGGCCGTCGCGAGCACAGGGCCGAGACCCATGCGCTCAGGCTCCAGACCATGGAAGTGGTAATCCACCATGCGTGCCATGGGCTTAAGATTATATTTCTTCACGGCCTCTTCTGAGCACATCAACCACACCGATCCACCATCTGTGATCGGACAGGCGTTACCCACGGTCACTGTGCCGGTGCCTTTTTCAAAGTACGGCTTCATTTTACCAAGGCCTTCAACTGTTGAATTCGCCCGCGGGCCCACATCTTCAGCGAGAACTTTATCTAGCTTTGATCCCATGGTGATCGCCAAGATCTCTTCAGCGAAGCGCCCTTCTTTTTGAGCGGCAACAGCACGCTGGTGAGAGCGGTTAGCGAACTCGTCTTGCTCCTGGCGTGAGATGCCTAATTCGCGAGCGAGTTTCTCTGCCGTGAGACCCATGTTCAATCCACAGAAAGGATCTGTGAGACCTTGCTCAATGGCGATGATGGGCTTCAAGTAATCAGGGCGGAAGTGAGAGAGCAGCGCTAATTTCTGCATGCCGCTTTTTGCTTTCATCAAATCCACAAACAAGGCCGTCATCTTTTTACTGAAGAGCAAAGGCATCTGACTCATACTCTCAGCGCCACCAGCGAAGATGATGTCCGAGCGGCCCGACGCAATTTTAATGAAACCTTGTGAGAGCGCTTCCATTCCTGCCGCGCAGTTGCGGTGAACAGTGTAGCCGGAAGTTTTTTTGTCGAGACCTGCTTCGAGAGCAATCACCCGACCGACGTTAGGATATTTCGCTGGAGTTCCGGTGTTACCAATGATGACTTCATCGACAGCATCCGATGGAATGCCGTGCTTATCCGCCAAATGACGAATCAAGTAGTGCGCTAAATAAGGGGCGGCAACATCTTGCAGATCAGCGCCCGACTTAACTTGGGGAGTGCGTTTGCCTTCAACGAGGTAGACAGGTTTCATAGGGAGTTTTCCTTGAAAAGTGGATGCTTTGATTCTACGCAGCCACTCTAATCATGGAAAACATAAAGCAATTTGGTCGGAAATAAAAAAGGGCCCCGGAAGGGGCCCTTTTGTGAGGATCTAGTCAGGACTTAGAAGATAACGATGGCACCGGCGAAGATCGAAAGTGCGTTAGCGCCCATGATGTCTTCGCTCAAGTCTTCCAAGCGACGTTGGTCTGGAGCGTTGAACGGGTCAACACCGCTGTCCGTGCTACCTGCGCTGAAGCCACGTGAGTATTGGAACTCTACGTTTAGGCCGAAACCGCGGGTGATCAAGATTTCAGTACCGCCCGACAAGGTCGCGTTGATGTAGCCCGTGGTTACTTCTTCGTCACCGAAGTTGTTACCGAAAGTGTTGCCCTGGAACTCGTTGTTATCGGTATAAGTCAAAGTCATACGGTTATAACCAAGACCTGCACCTACGTACGGGCGGAAACGCTCACCCTTCGTGATGAAGAACTTGCCGTAAGCGTCAACACCCATGCCGCGGAAGCGGATGTTACGGCCTTCGCCGAAGGTGTTGAAGTAGCCTGTACCGAAGCCCTGATTGCTGTAGTCGCCGCCAAAGTCTTCTGTATTGAACTGACCGTAGTTGAAGCCCACACCAATGCTCAAACGATCATTGACGTTACTTTCAACACGCAAACCGCCAGCAAACTCAGTTTCAAGCTTCTCAGCGTCGCCTTGGAAATTCGTTACACCCGCATAAGGGAGCAACTTGATTTCTTCAAACGGCTTCAAAGGAGCGTTCGCTACTGGAGCAGCCGCTTCAACGATAGTTGTTCTTGCCGGAGCCGCTTGTACGGTGTTGATTTCCTCGCGCACTTCCGGCTCAGCGCGACGGTTCTTTACGTATTTTGCGCAGTCTGGAGAAGTTGATTCCTCCAACAAGCACTTAAGCTTCTTTTCGTTCTCAGCTGACTTCTTGTTGAACTCTTTGATCGCTTTCTGAGACTCGAGTTTTGAATCGATGTACTCATCTTGGCTTTCAAGAAGTTTTTCAGTTTGACCTGAGAGCTTGCCTAATTCTTTGGCCTTCTCTTTGTTCAAACCAGTCATGGTCTTTTGTTTGCCCAATTCTGACTTGATGCCTTCAAGTTCACCGTCAGTCACTGGCTTCTCGTGCAGATAACCATCGACGTTAATCGGATCAGAGTTCAACACTTGGTCGTCCTGTGCGTACACAGAACCAAAGTTGAGACCTACGAGCACGGCGAGTGCGAGGGTCTGTTTTGAGAATTTCATACTTCCTCCTGAGAGAGACACTTAATTTCTTAAGACGGGCTTACGCTTTGCGCCACATCATAGTCAGTTTCGTCTTCAGGTGGCGAAAAACCGCTCCTACGTGTAAAATTGACAGGATTTTGGGATTTTTCTCGCGATTTTTTCATTTGAAAGCGGACGTTATGACGAAGTTTCTCACAGTTATGTTTTTGGCCTTCACTTCGCTTTCTAGCGCCTACGGGCAGTGGAAGCCGGCCACCATCGCGACGATGAAAGCCCAAACGCCCAAGGCCGTGAACCTGGACACGCCAGGACTCGGTACATTTTGGGGCGGTTTCCGTCGTTATCTCCCCATCACCCACAATGATGGTGGGCTTGAGTCCATGCGCTCAACGAATTTTGCCAAGGGCAAGATCGACATCTACGTCTCAGAGAAAAAAACCAAGGCCCCTCTCTATATCTTCATGCCGGGTATCTTTGGTCAGCCCTCACGTGGCCTCACGCCGGAAATGATCGATCACTTAGAAGCGATCGGTGGCCATGTGCTGGTGGTACCTAACCTGCTCTCTCCTCCTTATGTCTTGGCCCACCCTCAATACGGCGAAGACCCGATTGCCCTGGAGATTCAGGTGATGGAAGAGGCCCTCAATTACATGACGAAGCGCTTGGGTAAGCGTATGGGACGAGTGCATGTGATTGCAGAAAGTCTCGGCACGGCGATTGGTTCGGCCTGGGCCGCTTATGATCGCACTCATGAGCGTCGCCTCTATGATCTCACTCTCTTCTCGCCGCCTCTTGAGTTACCTCTTGCGATGGTGAATTTTGATAAGATCATCGATGAGCATCGTCCCGCCGCCAAACGTTGCAGCTCAGCTTTTAAACTGTGGACCATGGTGCAAAATTTTGTCTTCCAAGAATACCCAGGGCCAGTGAGTGCCAAAGGTAAAGAGTGTCTGGGCGCCGTGGTCTTAGTGGATGGGTTTGTGAACGCGGCCCAGAAGTCTTGGCAGGCGCACGTGAAGGCCACCCAAGCGAAAGGACAAGACCCGGATGGATTTGAATCCTTCTTTCGTCAGTACCGCCCCGAACTTTGGAAGCTCATCGAAGATAAAGATGAGCGCCTCTCCCTGGGACATTGGATGACCACCCTCAAAGCCGATAAGAGTTTCCCTCTTCGCATCATGACTTCCAGTGATGATTTTCTGAATGGAGGTTTAGACTGGGCGACCTTTCAGACAACTTATGGCCTTAAAGATGAAGAGCTCATCATCGTTCCTTGGGGCGGTCACTCGGGAGCGATCGGTGTGCCAGAATTTCGAGAAATTTTGAGAGAGACGTTCAGCGAGGAAGTCTGAATCTTTTGTACTCACCACTGACACCTGAAGTGCCACCGGCCGGCGACCCAAAGACATTGGTAAATCCGCCCAAGTAACGATTCACTAAGCTATCAGGATTATCGACCACGAGATCAGTGATCTTGTTAAAAAACGTGATGCTCAGTGAAATCATCACCACCAGTAGCAGCACATATTCAACGGATGTTTGGCCTTTTTGATTTCTCACAAACCTATTATAACGTAGGTCGCGGAGAGCAAAAGACCCGGTAAATCAGACCAAATCCCAACGTAGTTCAGTCAGATATCCCAGCACGCCAAAGCGTTGATTCATCAAAGGTCCCCAGTACTGCACGCCACTTAAGGCCTCCTGGCGTTCCCGATCCACAATCTTGATCTGGCGCTTTTCGTGCAACAGCAAGGGGCCTTTCACGGGAGCATTCAAAAGAGTTTCTTCCACCCATACATCCCAAGAAGCTCCATTCTTCGCTCCGTCCCACCAGGCAGGACTGCGGTGCAGGGCCTCGCGCACAAACGGCAAGGCGAGCTCAGTTGTCTCTTGGCGATAGAACTCAGGCTTCGCACCCGGACGCTCCTCCACTAACACTTGCAGACGTGTCGCTCGCGGGCCCTCTTCCAGCAGCATCATCGGAACATCAGTGCCCATCAAGCGCGCACCAGTGAGGCAGGTCAATTCGGCGCGAGGCTCTTCCAAAGCCGCCGTCTCAATATGGGGCCAGATGGTTTCTAGTCCGCGGAAAACTTTCTCTTGGAAAACACACTGCAAAGTTCCCGTGGCCGGTGGAAAACCGTACATCAGTAGACGCTCGTAACCGATGACTCCTTCATAGCTGTCTAACAGGGCGGCTTCCACGCGGCCCTCGCCCAACTGCCACGACTGAATACCCGCGCGCTTGAAGTGCGCTCCTTGGGATTGCAGCTCACGCAAAATCTCGCGCTCAAACCAACGGACATCTAACTCCCAAAGTGGCGAGAGCAAACGAATGGCCATGTAGGCCGCTTCGTGAGGGGCGAAGGTGTATTTCACCACCTGCCCTGTGGCCGTACTAAAACCGGCCACCACCTGGGCGAGAGCACCATCTTGCGGATCTTTATAAGGACGAGTCAATTCATCGGTGAGGACTTTTTGAAATTCCACAAACCATGGCACGCCTGCAGAGGCAAAAGCTGGTGTGCTGCGATTACGCACTTGCTGTGAGCGGAACCAATCTAAAAAAGATTTCTGCACTTTCAACAAATCGGCCGTGATGTCTTGCTGCTCAAGTGCTTGCAACAGCACCGGCGTTTGAAAGACTGAGAACTTACGGATGAACTCACGCAAATTATCCCGCGCATTGAGACTGGTGACCCACTGGTATTGCGGCGTTTGAATTTTTAAACGGGCCGGGCGCAAGAATGAATCCAGCGCCATCAGCGGTTCAATCTGAAACTTCTCACCGAGATCTTGTAAAGCGCCCATCTCTAAGGTCGTCAGCCAACGATGGCCACCTGAGGAGGTCGATAACGCCTGATCATCAATCACGAGGACTTCGCGCCCCTTAAGACGCCACAACAGTGCGTGCAATAAACTCCAAGGGGTCTTCCCCCAAAACACGGCGTGGTAGCGGCTCTTTAACATTTTTCTACCTCTGCAAGATTTAGCACAAGTCGCGTTTCTTGATTCTCTAACCACTCTTGACGGCGCTGATGGTCTGGCGACTCACGACGCACACTCGAATAGGCATTTTGAAGACCGGCTTCATCATTCACCACCATGATTCCATGAGGTGACACTTTTGAAATCAACTCCACTTCCGTTGAACGAGTGACTTTCGGGCCGCACACCACTCGTGCGCCACCTACAAAGGGCTCCATGACAGAATGAACCGAGCGACCAAATCCTCCACCGACGTAAGCAAACGTGGCCTCCGGATAAAGTTCGCACAGAACACCTTTGAGTTTAAGCACCCAAAGTCCACGGCCAGGATGACGGCCATCCCAGTGCTCATCAATCACATGAACGGGCATGTTGTAACTGGCCAACAAACTTTGCCAATCACCATCAAGCTTGTGCGGCACGATCATCACGATGGCCTGGCCCGAATTCACATCCGTTTGCAGTTGTGTATTTTTCAAGAAGCCGAGATCTTCCGGCCAGCAGCTTCCCATAATCCAACGTTGCTCACAGGGAGCACGCTGCAAGAGTTCTTGAAATTTATCCCAATGCGGAAAACGGCTGGTGAGAGTTTGTTGACGACGGGCTAACCGTTTCATAATTTGCGGAACACGCATCTCGCTGTAAGGCATGACATGCACGTTGCCCAGACGATTAAGCAGATCAAAATCTGTGGGTGTGGCCGGTACAACCCAGGTGTAAACGCCGTAGAGGAAACGATAGAACATGCGCCATGGACCGGAAGTAAAACGGTGGCGCTTGTTGGTAAAACTCGCCCAGACAATACCGGCCTTCACACCTACCACAGATGCTCGCGCCATCAACGATGGAAAAAAATCATAGCGGCACATGACTAAACGTGGCGCTGTGAGTTCGCGCACCATCACCCATGGCGTGTGCGTGAGGAGTGGAAGAGGAAAAAGACGAATCTGACTCGGATAATGGCTTGCTAAGAAGGTCACGGTTTTTTCCACGCTGGGAGAAGCGTAAATCAATTCAATTTTTTCTCCACGATCCAAAATCATCTGTACCCATGGACGAACCTGCTCGAACTCTCCTTCGCTAGAGACTTCAAAAGACCACTGCGCCTCAATGCGTGGGCCGCGGGCCTTCTCAAACCGCACACGCTCTCTTCCCCACGCAGTAAAGCGCAGCGGATAACAAAGCAAGGCGAGCAAAGCATGAAGTAGATCGACCACTCGCCAGATCATGCGCTCACCAACTTTTGTTCGAGCACCTGCCAGACTTTTTCTGGTTTCAGTTCGGTCATACAGAACTGCTCCGAGCGAAAACATTTACGTGAGCCTGTGGCCGAGCAAGGACGGCACCACATCTCAACTGACAGCGCAGTGGATGTGGGCAAGTGGGGAGCAAAACCAAAACCTTCGTGGGTCGGTCCAAATAAAGTAATCACCGGCACGTTGGCGGCTTCCGCAATATGATTCATGCCGGAGTCATTCCCAACGACCACGCGGGCCTCTTGCATCCAGGCGATGGATTCTTTGAGTTTGGTTTTGCCTTGGAGATTCAGCATCCGGGGATCTTGAATGACGTTGAGAGCTTCACAGTGCTTGTCTGTTGGACCAGCAACTATAACCAGATCGTAATGCTTCCAGCGTTCATCATTGAGGAATTTCTGCGCAAGTGTGACGAAATAATTCATGGGCCAGCGCTTGGATTCAAAAGAAGCGACCGGCGCAAAGACGACATAAGGCTTTTTATGATGGATGCGATCTACCGGTGGCACTTCTGTCAAAGGACGCGTCCCGCGCTTAAACGGCGCCATGAGAATCCCCTGCCAGTCTCTCGGTGTTCGTTCCACCTGCACTTCAAGGCCAAGAAATTTCCAGCGCGTCCAACCTTTCCAACCAGGCACTCGCACTAAAAGGAATCTTTCGATGCGACGTTTGTCCACCACCAGTCGAGGCAAAGTGGGCAACATCCAACGCAACAAGGTCGAACGCGTGGTGGAATGAAGATCGAGCATCAATGTAATGGGTTCTTTTTCATGCAGCTCACGGATCTTGCGCGCAAGCCCCGAGAGTTTTTCACCGGAGCGACGATCGAAGGTCAGCACGTGCTGAATATCAGGATGACCGGTGACGAGATCTTTAAATTCATGAGAGGTGACAAAAGTAATTTTTAAATCACGCGTGTATGTTTGCTTCAACCAAGTGATCACAGAAGTCTGCAGGACCACGTCCCCCAAACTTGAAAAGCGAATGATCACAAAGTGAAGCGGGGAACTCATCCGCGCAAAAGCCTTGCCGCGTCTTTGGCAAAATAAGTCAGCACGATATCAGCGCCGGCGCGTTTAAATGAGGTCAGCACTTCCATCATGACTTTATCCCCATCGATCCAGCCCTTCTCAGCCGCGGCCTTCACCATGGCGTACTCACCTGACACGTTATAAGCGGCAATTGGCAGTGTGCTGGCTTGGCGTAAACGGTAGATCACATCGAGATAAGGCAGACCTGGTTTCACCATCAAAATGTCAGCGCCTTCGGCCTCATCGAGAGCTGCTTCACGCAGGGCTTCGCGACCATTAGCGGGATCCATCTGGTAAGTTTTTTTATCGCCTTTCTTAGGTGCTGAGGCGAGAGCATCACGGAACGGGCCATAAAACGCCGAAGCGTATTTAGCGGTGTAACTCATAATCAAGGTGCGCTCGAAACCATCAGCATCAAGTGCTGAGCGCATGGCACCTACGCGGCCATCCATCATGTCGGAAGGTCCCAAGATATCAAAGCCCGCTTTCGCTGAAGCGATGGATTGTTTGATCAAGGCTTCAATACTGGCGTCATTGAGAATCTCGCCAGACTTCGGATCCACAATGCCGTCGTGGCCATCGCTTGAATAGGGATCAAGAGCGATGTCCCCCATCAAAAGCAAATCGGGCAATGCTTCTTTCAATGCACGAGCGGCACGCAGATTGAGATTGTCCGGATTCCACGCCTCGTGCGCATCACTGGTTTTTTTAGCATCATCAATCGCAGGAAAAAGCGCGACAGTGCGCACGCCAAGAGAAAATAATTCGCGGGCCTCTTTGACAAGTTCATCAATACTCAAGCGCGCGTGGCCGGGCATGGAAGCAATCGCGGTGCGCTCAGCTTTTCCTTCACGAACAAACAAAGGTGCGATGAAATCATTCGCTGTGAGTTGGTTCTCGCGCACCATCGATCGCATGGCTTCACTTGAACGGTTACGACGAGGTCTTTGAGGAATGTTCATAGGCCACCCATACTTTTATAAACCAGAGCGTACATTTGAATTTGTTTCATCATACTCGCTAAACCGTTCGTGCGGTTCATGGATAAATGCTCGGTGATACCAATGGCTTTTAGGAAATCACCTTTGTCAGATAAGATTTCCGCCGGAGTGGCTCCGTCATAGACATGCACCAACAATCCCACGATGCCTTTCACTAACAGCGCATCTGAGTCGGCCTGAAAACGCACGCGGCCCTCAACAAATTGTGGATAGAGCCACACCTGTGACTGACAGCCTTTCACTTTGAATTTTTCGAGGCGGTGCTCTTCGGGATAAGCGGGCATCTCTTTGCCCACTTGGATCAGTTCTTTATACCGATCTTCCCAGTCGGAAAAGGCCACAAACCGCGCTTGTATCCGAGCAATCCGCTCATTCATCTCTGCCATATCCCCTCGCAATCTTATGCATTATGCCGCCCGGCCTCTCTCTCTGGCAAGCCGATGACCCACTGCTTAAAGCTTGCTCTTCATTAGACCGAAAACATCTCTAAGAGGATATCCCTATGATTGACCTGCAAGTCATGAGTGAAGAAGAGATCGCCGCCGCCAGCATTGAGCTCACAGAGCTTTGGATGGTGCGAATCAACGACGAAGTCTATGGCCCTTACCATGGTGAGGCGCTCAAAGAGTACGCCGCTCTCCATGAAGAACAATTCGCAGAGGCGGATGTCTGCAACATGGCCGATCAGAGTTGGCTCATGTTCTTACAATCACCCATGCGCACACCGAAACGTAAATCGGCTCCGCAACTAGTTTCAGCTTCGACTTTGCAAACGCACAACAGCTATCACATTGAACGTCATGGTCAACGCCAGGGCCCTCACACTCACGACAAAATCGCAGACCTGGTGAAAGCCGGTGAACTTCTTCCTACCGATCTCATCTCTGATGATGAGGGATTCACTTGGCACAAAGTGTACCAAATGAAAGCTTTTGAAGCGCGTCCTCACCAAGTGGAATCATTGCCACTCGCACCCTCGGAAGATTCTTTCTCGCGCGCTCATGATGAAGCTATGCGCTCTTTGATGACAGAA